>OOFG01049361.1:0-10759 GCA_900323295.1 Molva molva
TATTCTCACACTGGGTGGCACACACACACACACACACACACACACACACACACACACACACACACACACACACACATGGGCACACACATGGACATACACACACACACACGCTGAGCAGCTTGGCAGGGGCCCGCTGTGTTGTGGAATGTATGAGAGGGGACTTGGCCAGGCGGCCTGCTTGGCAGGTTGGCCCCAGAGGGATCACCCAGAGTCTGAGGAGTCCAGCCAGGGCCCGGGCCAGGGCCAGTGAGCTCACAGGGGCCGGAGACTCAGGGAAACACAACAGAGTATAGTACTTCGTAGTTATGTATATTTGTATCAAAATTGTAGGTATGTTTTTGTGTCAATATGCATATATTGTATATGTTACATGTTTATTGCCCTGCTGTATTCTTTAGCTTATATTTTTATTATGTATTATTTTTTACTGTATTTTCTATTCTCTTTTTTTTTGTTTTTGTATCTTGGTAAGAGGGATAAATTGTGTGCCCCACACTGTGTAAGCTGTTTATACCTGGTCTCCCCAGCTTGACCCTAACACACACACTTTAATAAAAAATAAAAAATAAATAAGAATAATGGTTATACTGACAATATATCAGTTGGGTTGGAAATCTTATCTAGACAAATAGAACATATTTTTTTCACATGATGCAGGCTAACTATTATTTCTTATGACTTTGTCATTCGTTCTGTTTGCCGGTATAAAGCAGTTGGCCTGTGTCCTTTCTCAGAAGGGCGAAGGAACAGTATTTAAACATTCTGCCGTTTGCCAAACCCAACCTCAATTTCCACTTCAACATAAATTTGAGGAGTAACCGACAACCTCAGCCTGACCGCACAACTACCCTACATAGCCTCCCCGAGATGCTGTTGGTACCATCGGTTTAGATATTATTTTACATACGGCTTTACTCTGTCTATTTTGGCACCATAGAAATCAACACTGTCCGAAGTGTTAGGTGTATGTATTATTGGCACGCTACTTCGGATCATACATTTTCTCAAAAGCCTTGTAGCTATTTGGCACAGAAATGTAAATAATTGTACGTGATGGTTTTTTTCTTCTTGTTGGATTCCAAAGGTCTGGTTTCTCATCTGAATGCGTCAGTGTCAAGTTTGGAAGCACTTAGCTGACAAATGGAAATCATACACGCACTGTGCAAGACTTGCCTACTAGTTTTACCTTGTTTCTGTAGTGCGGCGCTGACCTCTAGCGGACATAGTTTGTATGTGCAGGTTGGTCCAACAGTAAACTGAATAACGGTATTCCCATTGTAGAATATGATAATGTATTACAACCGTTCAATTATAAATATCTCTAGTGATTTTGACGTCTTTTTACTACGGAGTTCATTGCTTTAAGCACAAAGTTCACAAACGTCCCCTGATTGGTCAGCTGGGAGCATCAAAAGGTAGTTCACACGGACTTGTGTTGTGTTGAACACACATAACAAGGGCAGAAAGAATAGTCGTGTTGTCATGGACACACAATGGTTGCTGGGCGCATTGGGTACGCAAGGCCTCCGTTTATTGTCGAGCTCAGGGCATTGTGTGAAAGTATAAAAATTGCTGACTAAGGTTAAAACATGACCAATCATTCTTTAGACACAGTGAACACCAACTGTAGTCCTTTCCAATAGAAGCATATGTTGCCTATGTTTTAAAATACCTTTATCCTAAAACAAAATTACATCTGGAAATTAAAGGATTGAAAATATGTTATCAAACATTCAGATCATGCTCATGTTATAAATATTTATTAACATATACATTATTTATATACACGTATTCATGGGTTTATTCGAGAGGCAAGGGGTAGGCATTCAGTGCATTAACGTTAGATTGCCAACATCCACTCTATATTTGTACCCTCAATTGCAATACATATTATGTATTATATATTTATTGACCATTATTTTATTGTTATTTTTCATTCAGTGTTTATAAATAACGTTTTGTGACACATTAAACGTCTCTTGTAACTGAGTTTTCTTTAAGTTTACCTCAAATACCCCCATGGAGTTCTGACCGGATGCGGCTGGACTGTCTTCTGCATTGAACGTCACTACTGTGGGCGCGTCTACTCGTGACGTACTGGCGCGCCATATTTCCTCCCGGCGTTCGCTTCCAGTAGTGAGCACGTTGCTTAGGAAAGCACAAAAAATTACTGTTAAGTTGCTCTGAACATTAATCTATAACACACATCCCAGGACCACACGAATTAAGGGGGGGATCGTCGGTGAGTCTCTTTCATTGTTATCTATTTTCTTTGACCAATTGGTTTTAGGGTGCTAGTAGTGAGTGTGGGTTTGTGAGCTGTTTCCTAGCCTCACAGTTATTAGTTAGCATCGTAGCTAGCCTAGCCATAGATACATGCTCATTATCTAGAACGTAGCATGAAGCTCACCACTGTAAGTAAATAATCGCAACTGGTCGTTGTAAATTTGACTTTGAGGTTAAAGAACGCGTACAGTTAAACGTGTCACTTGACTAAACGGGCCATACAGGCTTCTAGGTGGGTACCATTAGGAATAACAGCTGACTGTTCCCCCTTTCCTTGTCGTTATCCCACTATTCCTTTATCTATTCGAGACACTTGTTTATATTTATGTTTATATTTGGTTTGAGGCAATTGCTTGTATTGTGATATAGAGATAGCTGTATATAACCTTTCGAACCGGTGCAACCCATCACTAAGACCAAGCATCATTTGCCCTTTCAGGTTGTTTGCCTCCATTGCAGGAGGAGCTGTGATCCAGGATGTCGGAGAAAAATACTAGAATTGCCATCGTCAACCATGACAAGTGCAAGCCAAAGAAATGCCGTCAGGAGTGCAAGAAGAGCTGTCCAGTGGTTCGCATGGGTACGATTTCACACCTCTCTTTGATGATGACTTATTCGGATGTTGATGTTATTAATTTATCTCATGATAACCTTGATTCATGTTTACTTTTTGTGCGCTCCAGGTAAACTGTGCATAGAGGTGACAGCACAAAGCAAGATTGTCTGGATCTCTGAATCGCTGTGTATTGGATGCGGAATATGTATCAAGGCAAGTGGTCTTTTTTCCAAAGTTACCTGTAGATGATCAAACCTCTTTTTCTGTTTTTTAATGGCGGTTGGCAAGCCTGCCTATTGGTGCATTACCTTTCCTACAAACCTATGATCACACAATTTTAACTTGATTACCTGTTCTGTTCCCAGAAATGTCCATTTGGCGCTCTGTCCATTGTCAACTTGCCGAGCAACCTTGAGAAGGAAACCACTCACAGATATTGTGCCAACGCTTTCAAGTTGCATAGGTGGGTGCATCACTATTTACTATTTAGTCATTCAGCAGACTAATTGATCCAAAGCGATATCATACTAAACCTTGATATCATATATCATCCTTTAGTATGATGCCTAGCTAACATGTATCTGAATGGACTGGCAGTGGGATCAAACCCAGTTCCCAGTTTTGACTCTAAGAGGAAATACCCTAACCACTACTAGACTATCCTGCCACTAATGCAGGAAGTAAATACTTGATACAGGAGGGCAGATCATTTACTGTTCTGTGGTAATCCAGATTACCGATTCCTCGACCGGGTGAAGTTCTGGGTCTGGTCGGCACCAATGGAATCGGGAAATCCACTGCGTTGAAAATTCTGGCTGGAAAACAAAAACCCAACCTGGGGAAGTTTGATGTAAGTGAACATGGTGTACTACTGTTATGATTACAGTAGCAGTTGCTGGGGTTCAAGTCATAAACCAACATTTTACTTAATTAATTTATAAATACAGGAAAAATTGCACAGTAATCTTTCTTGCAATAACATTGCAGCTTAATGAATGCTATTTCTCATCTGAAGTTAATTTTCCAGAATCAGAGTGTAATGTATCGTCAAGTAGGTTACCCATACTAGGAATGTGTCTCGGTCTGTTAAACTGTAATAATAATCCCATGCATTCGGTCCATGGCCTTCAAGGATCCCCCAGACTGGCAGGAGATCCTCACCTATTTCCGTGGTTCTGAGCTCCAGAACTACTTCACCAAGATCCTGGAAGATGACCTCAAGGCTATTGTCAAGCCGCAGTACGTCGACCAGATCCCAAGGACCGTCAAGGTCAGCTCACATCCATCCCATGGTTATTGACCTGGGTGGCGTTTCCTAATACTGAGGCTGTTTTTGTTGTTCCTTTGAAGGTATTGTTGCGTTCGCTGATCTTTCTTCATTGAAGGCATTATTTATATTGGGGATATTGCAGTCAAAATGGGAGATATCTGTAAGTGCCTGAAATTGGATGGTGTTGAATTTTTGTGACATTTTATAAAAAATATGTAGAAAAACATATTTTTGTCCCTACAGCTTGTTTATATGCAACAACAACCACTGTCATGACGTTATTACACGATAATCAATCAATATTAGTACCAGCATATACTAGCTTATTGCTATCAGTATCGGCCAATCAATGCATCCCTATAAATGTGTCTGATGTTATGTGTGGGTTAATATAAGAAATTCCCAAATAACGGTACGTTTGCTCCCCAGGGCAGCGTGGGAGAGATCCTGAGCAGAAAAGATGACTCCAAAACGGAGACCATAGTGTGTGATCAGCTCGGTACGCTAACGATACTTCACACTCCTTCGCTGTCTTAGTCACAATTTCCCTGGACTGTGGAAAAATAAAATATATGTAAAAATATAATACACAAGAATAAAACAAGGCAGTCAAAAATAGAAAAATATAAGTATAGTATGTGTAACTAATTACAATTTAGTATTTTAGCAATTGAGCAGACACTTTTATGCACAGCTACTTACGATAAATGTATGCATACCATGAATGAGCAGGTAGGGCTTAGGCATCCTGCGTCGATTGGGATGGAAGCCAGAACCTTTTGGATGGCTGTCAAAACAACCTAGCCACTGTAAACCAATGTTGTTTCCTTCCATTGGTCTGGGTCTCAGATCTGACCCATCTTCGGGACAGGAATGTGGAGGACCTTTCTGGAGGGGAACTGCAGCGCTTTGCCATCGCTGTGGTCTGCATCCAGAGGGCCGACATGTAAGACCCAACACATGCCTGGATCTATCCACAGTGAAATGCTCATGAAGCGAAAGACTTGGAATGCACATCAATAACTCTCACACACATCTATATCACAAATGCATGGAAACACAACAGAGCTTTCTCTGTCTCTCACACACTCATGCATGTAAACACAACATGTACCTATGTCACACGTGCATTTTTTTTGTACGACAAACACTACCGTTTTTTACAGTTATTTAAATGAGTTACAAGCCGTTCTCCCTCTTTGTTTATCTGTTCTGACTGAAGTCTCTCTGCCTCCTCATCAGCTTCATGTTTGACGAGCCCTCCAGCTACCTGGACGTGAAGCAGCGCTTAAAGGCTGCCATCACTGTCCGATCACTCATCAGGCCGGACAGGTCAGTCATTACTCACATGAAGAACTGGATGACTATACTGACTAAGACTACTCACATGAAGAGCTAACACTACTAAACACTTACTAAGACTACTCACATGAAGAGCTAACACTACTAAACACTAACTAAGACTACTCACATGAAGAGCTGGATAACACTACTAAACACTAACTAAGACTACTCACATGAAGAGCTGGATAACACTACTAAACACTAACTAAGACTACTCACATGAAGAACTGGATGACTATACTGACTAAGACTACTCAGATGAAGAGCTGGATAACACTACTAAACACTAACTAAGACTACTCACATGAAGAGCTAACACTACTAACACTAACTAAGACTACTCAGATGAAGAGCTGGATAACACTACTAAACACTAACTAAGACTACTCACATTCAGAGCTAGTTAACACTAACTAAGACTACTCACATGAAGAGATAACACTACTAACACCAACTAATACTACTCACATAAAAATCTGCCTAACGCTAACTAAGAATACTCACATGAAGAGCTGACTAACACTACTAACACTAACTAAGAATACTCACATGAAGAGCTGACTAACACTAACTAAGACTACTCACATGAAGAGCTTACTAACACTACGAATACTTCACTAACACTAACTACCATGGAGAGCTCCAACGATGGGGCCAATATTCTAGTTTGCATTAATATACACTTTTCTAAGTACCTAAAGACTATTAACATCGATACATTGAAATAGTATCACAAAACTCATGGTGAAAATGTTATCATTACAAGAAACAGAGATTACAGAAAACACGAATAAAGCATAAGAAAATGTATGTAAGGATAACGGGTAGAGTTGGTATTTTGAATTCATACGAATATTGTAATGTATATGAATATCGCGAAAATAAAGTTTTCCATAGTGATCCCTACTCTATAAGACGTTATTTTCCTAGTTTCCTATGTAAAAGGTTGGGTGTCCCACAGATACATCATTGTGGTGGAGCATGACCTGAGCGTGTTGGACTACCTGTCTGACTTCATCTGCTGCCTGTACGGGGTGCCCAGTGCATACGGAGTGGTCACCATGCCCTTCAGCGTCAGGGAAGGTACTTCATACCTTATCAATAACACGTATCAATAACACTTAGCAACAACACACATTTACATTTTTCAATATATCTTTTGGTGTTTTTTGTACTCCAATTATTTTTGGTAAGTGCATAAAAAATGAAATCTTGAAATTATTTTTATATATATAGATAACAAATATGAACAGGTAAATGGAGGAACTTTTTTTAAAATCTTTTACTAGGATATGAAATTGCCAGTTTTGTTTTCCAAAACTGGCAACCGTGAATTCAATGTTAAGTAAATGAAGGCGCTACAGTAGCTAAAGACTGATGGCACTATTGATTTTGTCATTTGACTAGTAAAAAGAAAACGGTCACAATTTAGTTTTTGCTTTGAACTAAGCGTCTTACAATCGATTCAAGATTTCATACAGCAATAGACAAGACATTGACCACACTGTAGTATGAGATTATTCTTAGTGATTTCAGATGCATACATAATCACTATATATCGATTTTGTAAGCATGCGTAGTCACTTTTTGGCTCAAACCACATCCGTTTCAGCCAATCACAACAGTATTTTAAAAACCTTCAATGTAACAGGCGGTTATACAAAATCAGTTTAAACCTAAGTTTGTAGTTCACTGGAATTGAACGTGCATGTGTGTGTGTGTGTTCCTCAGGCATCAACATCTTCCTGGATGGCTACGTGCCCACGGAGAACCTGCGCTTCAGGGAAACCTCCCTGGTCTTCAAGGTGGCGGAGACGGCCAGCGAGGAGGAGGTGAAGAAGATGTGCCGCTACCAGTACCCCAACATGAAGAAGGCCCTGGGGGACTTCAGCCTGGCCATCGTCGAGGGGGAGTTCACAGACTCGGAGATCATGGTCATGCTGGGGGAGAACGGTAAGGAGCGGCCATTCAGCTCACGCTTCTATCCAAAGGGACCTGCAATCCACTTTTCCTTTCTTCATTGCCCTGTCGATATAGGAAGAAAAATGCTGAAAACAAAAGAGATCATTGAGCCTGGTTGTTGTTGTTCCGAATGTTATATTCATTTAGATATGTTGTTCTCTTCAGGTACGGGTAAAACGACATTCATCAGAATGCTTGCGGGGCGACTGAAGCCGGATGAAGGAGGTAAAAGAACGGTTTACTGTCCTGAGTTTGATTCTGGTCTCTTGAGTTTTTGTCCTTTATTAACGTGTTTCGTTTCTGTTGAACAGGTGATGTGCCCGTCTTGAACGTCAGCTACAAACCACAGAAAATCAGCCCCAAATTCAAAGTAGGTCATCTCCACACCGTTTTTTCAAGATGTGTTCCAGGTCCTCACCCGGGCTAAACATTCATTCATAACATTCCTACTCGTTTGTCCGCAGGGGAGTGTGAGGGCTCTGCTTCACGACAAGATCCGAGACGCCTACACGCACCCTCAGTTTGTCACAGACGTGATGAAGCCCTTGCAGATGGACAGCATTATCGACCAGGCCGTGAGTCTCTCCTCAAGGGAAACATGATTGCTTGTCTGTGGCATGATCTTATATAGTGGTTTAAATGTTGGTGTGATTTCGGGTGGCTGTAGGTCCAGAATCTCTCAGGAGGTGAGTTGCAGAGGGTGGCCCTGGCCCTCTGTCTGGGCAAGCCCGCTGACGTCTACCTGATCGACGAACCCTCTGCCTACCTGGACTCAGAACAGCGTCTCATGGCTGCCAGGGTTATTAAACGGTATGGATCACATGACCACAGCCACTGCTTTCCCATTGGATGCTTTGCTTGTTGATTGGACGCTTTACGATTGGGTCCTTTTCAAACGGATGATTTTCGATAATTTTTTAATTGGATGATTTTTGATTGGTCGTTTCCAAAATAAATTGACGTGCTTTAATTATTGTTGTTGGTATTCCCCTTGGGCAGATTCATCCTCCATGCTAAGAAGACGGCCTTCGTGGTGGAGCACGACTTCATCATGGCCACCTACCTGGCGGACCGCGTCATCGTGTTCGATGGAATTCCCTCCAGGGACACCGCAGCCAACACGTAAGGCCCTGCTGGGTGGTGGCCTCCCACCTGCTGCCTCGCTTCATAGGCTTGATATGAATGACCAAAGGATTTGTGTTTTTATCCTGGTATAAGTTCAGCTGGCAGCGTGTGAATGATTCAGTTGAAAATGATTTTGCGTTTTCATTGATATATATAAGGGTCAAAACGCAGCTCGTAGAATACACTAATGACACTTGCAATCCTTTCTTTTGTATTTTTATATTTTGTAATGCAAACATTACATGCCAGAAAAGATGTGGGGTAATGTTGTGTACTAGTATAGATGTAATGTCATATTAGTATAGATGCTACACCGAATCATGTGACATTACTGTTTTACTAAACCAGGGAACTTTGAGTAGAACATGCCCACCATGTCTCCCCGTCTTCTCACCCTTCAGGCCACAGACTCTACTGGCAGGTATGAACAAGTTCCTTTCACAACTGGAAATCACGTTCAGGAGAGACCCCAATAACTTCCGACCCAGGATCAACAAGATGAATTCCATCAAGGTATGCTTATAAAAGAAACTTTTTAAAACATGTTCAACAAGATAATGAAGTTATGGCAAAGCCAGGGATAGGTTGAGTGAGATTCCTCAGGTTATTTTGCATAATAGTCCGTAACCAACAGGAAATGAGTTGCTAAGCTAGCTAGTTAGCATACGCTTACCAACTGTCAACTAAACTGTAAATAATAGTCTTCCTAGGGTATGATTCATTTGGGGAGATTCAGTCAAATGTTGTAGTGCTGGGAAAATTATAATACGATTATTATTATTATTGTACCATTAATTGACCCGTGTCTGATCTAACTTCTCTCTCTCCCTCCCTCCCTCAGGATGTGGAGCAGAAAAAGAGTGGCAACTACTTCTTCTTGGATGATTAATCACTCACTCCCACCATTAGGGGGATTGAGAGGGGGTGGAGCGAGAGAGAGAAAGCAAATTCCTCCGCTGTCCTCCAGTCGCATCATCTTCAGTGGAGGAAAGACCCAATAAACATGCTGTGAGACTCTCCCCAAAAGGCTCCTGCTCCTACAGGGTTTCCCTCTGCTCCTCAGGGGCTCTCCTCTAAAGGTACATTGGGATGCTCTCATCACTGGAGGAGTCGGTTGATGTGGTTCTCAAGCAGAACGTGGTGGAGGTCACTGAGGAACGGAATGGGAGCCCTTTTTTTGAGGTGCCTCACCCATGCAGTGGTCTGGGATGAGCAGCATCCATTTACACACATCCAAACAAGCTTTCAGGAATCATTCGAGTGTTTTTATCAACAGAAAAAAAGCTATTCCATGTACTTTTAAAGACTAACTAATAAAAAACATGTATTTCCTGTCTATGGTTGTTGTTTTCTTTTGTTAAAGTGGGATGTGAGAGTGAGATTACATTTTATGTCACCTTAGTCTCACACCATTTTCTCTTCATTGGCTTATCACAATATCACAGTAATTTAATAAACTGACCAGATGTTAAACTCAAAGCATTAATCTTACCCTTTGTACAATGTCGACCACTAGATGGCGCCCAGGGACTACTTGAGTGAAGCTTTGGTTTAACCAGAGCAGCAGACTACCTTGGCCCCTGAACTCTGAACACCAATTTATTGTATAATGCTTAACCAGCATAGACATGCTTCACCTGAATATCAAACTAAAAAGCCAACTGGTAGATAAGCTACAAAGACATCTCATTTAAAATCCGTATCTCTAAAATCTCTGGGTTGATAATATTTATGAAATAAGAAATAAAATTCAGAATCCGATTGTCAGTTTTTAATATTGTGTGCTTTGCAAAGCACATTGAAGGAGTTTCACTGGTTACCTCAGGAGGTTTACAACGAGGGCCATTGTATCACCCTATAGTGGGCTTTTTCTTTAATATATCCTAACAAATGCAATGGTAAATCAGGAAGATTTTGTGGGCCTAGAGGTTCTCTTTCTTATATTATCCTCTTGAGTACTTCAGTATCCTCTGCTAATGTTGGTGAAAAGACTCGGTTGTCATATATTGAAGGTTGAGATTGATAAAAATATATATATTTTTTTATTGTGTGTGTATTTCTCCTTTTTTTATATTTTGTAATGGTGCTTCTAATAAGGTCATCAATTGTGTTTTTACGACGGCTGGTTTAAATGGGGTTTTACGCCGAACTCAGTCAAAGCCCATATATTTAGACTATAATGACCGTTAATTAATTTCTGTGTCATAGCTGGGGTC
>OOFG01049364.1:0-10440 GCA_900323295.1 Molva molva
CACTGCTGGCCAGCCAACGTGTTGTTTATTTATTTAAGTTTTTTAGGTCTTTAGGAGTGAGTGAGGAGTGAGGGGAGGAGAGAGGGATGGAGAGGACGGATGAGGGTGGGGTAGGATGAGAGGTTGAGGGCCGGGTGGGCAGACAGTTGGCCTTTCTGTGAATAAGGGCCCTTGTTCTCGCTCCACATTTGACCAAGACGAGTTCAACTGTTAACACTCAGTCAGCCATTCGGTTATTTATTTAGTTATGTGTAATCACTCCCATACCACCCATGTGTGGTCAATCCTGGTTGTTATTCTGCTTAAAAGTGATACAGAATAAAACATGACGACAGAATAAAGTCTCTCGTACAGTAAAGGTCTATTTTAAGGGTTGTTTTCATATGAAATGGCTGTGGTCTCATTAAAATAATCCAAGCCAGTTTTAATTTTCCATAGATCTGGGCTATGCAAGCAGAATCATGGTTTTAAAATAATTTCCTATCAGGGTATGAAGGTTTTTGCATGGTCTTTCCAGCTGTGCAACCTGTTCAGTATCTGGCAAGTACACCTTGTCTCTAAATCCAATGTAACGGCCTTCTGGTCTATTGATATGCAATAGTCCTTACTTACATTTCTATGATTCATGAACTCGTTTTTGCGCTCTGCGCCTTTTCAATAAATACTAGTCTAGTGCCTTCAATTTCCAAATTCTATGATGCTTTCTAGTCAAAATATATTATACTACCTTTATCTAGAATTATTGTATAGTACCACTTTGTATTCATATGATACAATGGTACCGTCAAGTCTCAAGTTCAGTGGAAAAGCACATTTTGCATTTTGGCACTTGCAGGCGAATGAAGCAAACAGAATCAACCTTTCGTTATCTTACTTTATATTTATTTAGTTAAATGCCAGTGCCATTTAACAAAGATCCTGGAAACCATTTTTAAGGTTTCACTTCTTGCTTGCTATTTATTTATTTAATTAATTTATTTATCTTCTCTGGGGAAGAGTCTTCCCCAGCTTACTCTGTGGAGCTCATATTATCCAAGGCCATTGTAATGCCACCAATAGTGTGTGTGTGTGTGTGGACCTCATGCCGCCACTAGGCATCTACAGGGGATACAGATCTGGGATTGATGCCCAGTCTGACAGTGGCACAGACACGGCATACCAGTTGGTGAGTGAGCAGAAGCCCTGGTCAGGTGGTGTTCACAGATGCTCACCACAGAGTTTAATACCACTGACTGTGTATGCATGTGTGCATGTGTCGGAATGCTTGTGCAATGGTTGTTATTGTTGGCTATCTATATCAATGCATCTGATACAAAATGTACATTTGTATTTTTATACATCCAAATTTGTTGTGTGTACGCTGCTGTGCGTTACATCAACTGAAATACACAAATTCATCAACTGATAAACAACATCAACATGGTGAAATACGAGTTTATCATGTACAGTGAAGTTTGCTGACGTGGAATCATGTCGTCCGATTTAGGAAAGAAAATCCATTGGAACACAGTGTTGGTCAGTGTCCCACCCTCCGTCTGAGAAACCCTGCCTATTTGTGTTATTGCCGTCATACAGTAAACATGTTTTACATTGGTTCTTTGGATGACTGCCTCACAGATAATCAACCCCAGCATTGTCCTGTGTCGTGGCCTCAGCGAAGGATCCACTTGCCCATATTTTTTGACCTCTGATCCCATCGTGAACATGGTGTAATGTATTAAAGAGTTTGGTCTTCAATCGTCCAAACATGTGAGATGACAATAATGCTAGTGTTTGACGACAAGGCGGTTCAATGGAAAAGTCCACGGGTACTTGATTTCACTCACTGACTGAAAGCATCTATAGCGTAGTCTTAGTTATGACTCCGTTTGTGTTATCTTTTTAATAGATGTCCTTTTTATGTTAACGATAAACATGAAAAAATATTTAACAGGGTTAGTAAAAGAAGATTAGTTTGCAATTTAACTCAAGAGTTGAAGACGTATAGTCAGAAATGTACTTTCCTTGCAGCTGGCATGCCTTAGCAAGCCATCTCATCACAATATGTTCATCATAATTAATAAACAAGATGATGATGGCTTGAAAAGAGAATTTCACAGGTCGTGATCCGCTTCTCATTTTCAGAACAGGTTGACTTAAAGGACTGTACCGGTCTGGGGGATCAAACCATCGTTCCTCTATCCTGGCTCTACTATTACATCCGTTACCAATATAATTAGTCAAAATCAATTTGCTGTGGTGTTTAGGCTGCAGATGCCATCATCTCCAAAGAGTGAGCATTGACATCAAGATCTAGGCACCAGTCAGTATTTTTATGACTCAAATCCTGTGAGGTTAAAGGAGGCAGGGTATTTGTATTTTATTCAGCTCCTTGTATCCAAGGTTAAAGGAGGCAGGGTATTTGTATTTTATTCAGCTCCTTGTATCCAAGGTTAAAGGAGGCAGGGTATTTGTATTTTATTCAGCTCCTTGTATCCAAGGTTAAAGGAGGCAGGGTATTTGTATTTTATTCAGCTCCTTGTATCCAAGGTTAAAGGAGGCAGGGTATTTGTATTTTATTCAGCTCCTCGTATCCAAGCTTCCACCAGTCAAGCGTTGCAGCTTGACGCTGCCCCTCAAGTCTCAATTACCCTAATCAATAATTAAGAGGTGAGGCTAATGTGAGTAAACCCATGAAGATGCTAGCTCACCTCAATATCCCTGGCAGCAGGCCATATCGGCCAGTATCACGGCTCCTTTGGGCCTCCGGTTGCCAAATAGGCTAGTTTGGCTCACCTTGGACCGGTTCTGGCCTGGGTGATCTGTAATGCGACTTGGGTGAAGGTGATTATGACATGTCATTTAGGGTATTGGGCACAGTCCCTCATTTGTGACTTCCGGTGTTGATCAAACGTACAAATAGTTAATAAATAATTTTCTACGGGATAAATAAAGTAATCTGTGTCTGTTTCTGTATAACCGCTTTGCTTTGTTTGAAAGGGTCCTCTCCTTCAGACGAGGAATGGAATATTACACAATATTCATCTCCTAGCGTGTTTTCTGAATGTTTGCTGTGTTCTCCGATTGTGCAATAGTTTTGAAGAGTACATACTGTGTCAACTTGAGTTTTAACTTGCAGTAGGTGACATGTATGTTCACGGAAGAATGTTGGCTGTTGACACATCCGATTGCTTCCTTAAACCCTCTTTTTTGGGCAACCAATGCTGGTTCCCCATGATGTTGTGTCATTGATACAGGCCCTTTTTCATTGAAACAGGATCCACAATTTATAACCCAGCGCTGAAGATATGGCTGAGGGCCTCAATTCACCACTCCAAGCTCTCAGGCAGACTTTATTTTAGCTTTCTTTTTTCTTTCAGTCTTTCTGTCTGTCCACCTTCCTCCAGTGTTGAATTCACCAAGGGACAAAGGTTGCAAGTTTAGCTTAAAAGGACTGTATTAAGGCAGATGACTTTACAGCATGCAGATACCTTGTTTACTCTCAGGATCTGTCTTTCCTGTCGTCTAGAGGTTCGGAAGAGGAGGCGAGGTCACCGGTCAGTCCTATGGTTGATGGCCGTGGTGTTTAAAGGTCAGACAGTAGCGTATTCCCAGCAGATGGAAAACGTCACAGGACTTGAATTTGACCACTTCTGCTGGTGTGCTGTCAAGCAACAAACTATGTTTGCTGTTGGTTGTATACACACATACGCGCGCTAGGGGTAAAAACGTGTATTCATACATCATCAAATGTAGTAGAAAACCGTTTGTAGTCATTTTTCCAACATCTTATAATCATAATATATGGGGGGATTTGTATTTTGGCTACGTTTTTGAGCAGTATATATAATTCAATTGTCCAAAATAGAGGCTTCGCTGTTGCACAGTCCTGCATTGTTGTTGAAAGACTAAAATAGGTTTGTTGGCCAACGTTTAATGGCTGGCCCAGATAGGCTGAGGCCCCCCTGCGGTCAAGGCTGAGGCCCCCCTGCGGTCAAGGCTGAGGCCCCCCTGCGGTCAAGGCTGAGGCCCCCCTGCGGTCAAGGCTGAGGTCCCCCCTGCGGTCAAGGCTGAGGCCCCCCTGCGGTCAAGGCTGACAATCATGCTGCGTGGCCAGTGGAGCTCCGCTGTGGGTATAACGCACATAGACTGTATACAATACAGGTTAATAAAGACTTATGAGACGTATAAATTGGTGGGCCAATCACAGACCAAGATGTGGAAACAAGGTGCGCAAGGAGTACTCGCTGAGATTTTAACCATGTATGATCATTTTAGGTATTTCTTGCATCACTAACACACACACCGCAATTGTGCTGTATATAATTTGTTAATAATTTACTTTTTGCAGACTGACTGATTCGAAAATGAAGTCCATTGAGAATGCTTTGGAGGCCTTTCCTCTTTTACCGCAGTCATGTGCAGAAGCAGGTAACAGTAAAGAGAAGTATGTAAAGAGAAGGTGAAGCCTCAGAAAGGCGGTCAATTAGGATGACAGAAGTTATTATTTGCGAGGGAGCATATCAAGTTTGCTGAATCAACCGGGTTGTGTATTGCAGAAGAATGCTTTGTCACAGCTGGAGGCATTGGTCTAAGTGGCTTAATAACTTTTTACTTTCATTTACGACACATTCCTTTTTTGAAAGTGAGACAATGCCTAATCTTGACCGATAAAGCAAGATTTATCGGTCAAGATAAGGCCCCCCCCCCCTTAACCACTGTCTCTTTAAGTGATAAAAGATTTATTCGCCAGGTTGTTGCGCTATCATCTCAGGTGGCGAAAAATCGCTTATTTATTCTGCAACTCCAGCCTGGCTGTCAGCACTGCTAGGCCTTTACTTTTCCTGGCGAGAGCGCAGTGCTGAGGCCAACGGGCATGCCGCCAAAGACTGACTCCAATCCAGAATTAGACATCTGGAAGGTGTCTGAAGGTGGCCACGACACAACTTCTGAGGAATCTGCCAGAGCCTCCCTCTCCCCCTCCAGAGCCTATTAACGCCTCTGACCACGACAACACTGTGCTCCAAGTACATCCGACCAATGTTCAAGCAAATGACGCTTATTAAGATTGACAGTTAAATGTAAATTAATAGATCAACTGGAACTAGCCACGACGAATTAGAAGCTCATTTCTTTCCTCAACCCTTGAGAGTTTGTATGTATAGACCTTATTCACCTCGCAGCCTTAGTGGTTAGTTGGGTGGGTAAACCTTCACGAATCTTAAGATACCATGACAACCCAATGCATTTTTTGCACCTAGGTAGCGTTTAGATTGCATTTTGATCGAGTTGCCATGGTTTCCGCAAACCTCCGCAAAGGTTTCCTCACCCAACTATAGAGTTTTTTGTTTTTTTTTAGGAAAATCGTTGCTGGGCAGGTGGGGCTTGTTTTTTTGCAGTCTCAAAGCCAGCGGTCTGTATTGGCTTCTCTGGAACACAGTCCTAAGTGAACAGGACATAAGCTGATCTTATCATCAGCAGAGCATATTGCATCTTGCCACTGCCCAAGGGCTTGTCCCCGCACTGGGGTTGTTTAAGTCTACCTTCACTCTGATACCCGCATGTTGTTTGAGACTAATCGGATAGAAAATTCAGTTAGCCGTATTTTCTTTTTGTGATTTATTTTTCTTCTGCTGTGGCTTCTGCTCTTCCTTTTCTACAACATACTGCTTTATTTCCCTCTGGGAAAAACAGACAGAGAGGGAAAAAGCAAAGATGAAAGTAAATAAGGGGTCAAAACTAGGGGAACTGGGGTAACATAACATGGCTGAGGGAAAAGTAAACCTTTTTTTCTTGCACAATCACAAACAGCCATCAGATGTCTAGCGATGCAGGCTTCTCTGGCGTGTCGAACCTGTTCATGAGTGCTCTGGTTCCGCTGAGTGTCTGCCTCTTGAAGTCGGTCTAAGTTACTCTAATTGACCGATAATAATACATCTCGATGACTTTCTTTTTCCGGTCTGTCGGAGGCTGAGTTACAGGAAGAGGAGTTTCATATTTCCTGCCCTTTCATAGCTGTAAGAGATGCCTCTTGTGATTTGGCATGTTATGCATTACAAGTGGACTCTTTAAAGTGTAAGTGAACCCCTTGTTTCAGCTTGAATTCGAGCACTTTTAAGAAATGCATCATGGGCTGAGAGTTCTAGGAAGGAGGTGGGAGATGTTAATTCCCTTGGTTACGACTCACCTTGATACTTTTTTTAAGATTGTAGGGTCATCATTGTTGAGTATGAGCGTTATATAATTGATGTTGTATATGAAATGCAACACACCGTGGCGTTATACTGCAAACGTCCGAGAAGCTCAACCCTCTCTTGGGCCCAGCGACTGGAGGATTGCTTTGGAAGATGGAAAGGACTGCAGAAATCCTCTCTCCACACTTAGTCTAATTTACAGCTGCAGTAATTGAATGCAGATGAGAGATCTTTTCTTCTTCTTGTGGATGGTTTCCACAATGATATGCTGGTGATCACATAAACAACGATCCTGAACGGAGTTTAGCAGGAATGCTTCCATATTCAATATTCATTCATAGTGGTCACTTTGTTTGTTTGTGATAACTTTTAATAATTATTATATTCAGAGCGCATATTGAAGTCATTGGTGTTGATTAAAATATAGGAGGAATAGGAGGTTCGATTTCTCAGGACTTAAGTCACAAAATATGCCAGCTACCTATACATTAGCCCTCTATGGGCTTTATATGAGGGGAGTGGACACATGCAGTGACATTAATGGTTGAGATGTTAAGCTAGCATGCACAGAGGTTACATTAAGAAAAGTGTTCAGCTGTACTTGGTGGACGTTGAGCTTGTTATTATTTTGATGTAGACAAATAGATTTCACCATACGTCAGTATTTACTAGCCATTTGGGGGCTTTTTATCAAAATGAATATACAGATGTACTCAGATACATGTCATTAAGGAGCTGGCAGGGAAACCTAGGACCTGCTTGTAGACTGAGGACATTGGGGATCGTAGTTGTATTACTTGAAATTCAACTGAACTGAAGCCGATTTTCATTACATGACACATCTTTTAAATATCGGCATATCCTGTATTTCAAGACGCATTCCTGTGTGACAGGACAGCACCAATGAGCTGAGCACTGCCTGACTCATGGATTTGAGTTATTTAGACAGGCCACAACAGGGTGGAGGTAACGCTTCTTGGTGACTTTAAGGAGACTAGGGAGAGGACGGTCCTCTGCCTAGGAATAGGAGGTCTCCCAGCCAAAGGTACTGGGTTCAACCCCAATTGCGGACTTTGGGGATCAAACCCAGCACGCCTTTTGTCTACTTGTAGAAATCATTGAGCATGACGCCTAACCCCGTAATGATCCTTAATGATGTGCATCTGAATTTACTGTAACTCACTTTGGATAATAACTGCCAAATGATTAAAATTGTAAAATGGAAGCCACTTTGATTAAAATGGGAATGTTGTGCCACGGTCATTTCCACATTTCCTTATCGCGACATAGCGCAGACATGTTTTATAGACCTTTGTATTGTAATGTGTTTGAACTATAAGAAAGCCAATGTTGTGTCTGATGAACCCAAGCTGTTCCCTGATCAGAGGTCCAATGATGATGTTACTACTCAAGTAATTGAATGTTATAGAACCTGTAATTACTCTCCATTTTATGTTGTATATTTACTAGCATGTTTGCCAAGTAAGGAAGCAACTAATATTCAACCTCTGAAACATCCTGTCAATCATTCAGTAGTAGAGTTCACCTGACCTTTCTAGCCTGACCCTCAGGATTTCCTTTTACACACATGCATTTGCCCTTATGGGGTCCATCAAATTAGATAGGTACATTTTTGTTGTTGAAGTTCACATCACACACACACACTTCTGATTCCAGTCTTTACATAGTGGGGCCCTCCCGATTGGATTATATTTGAGGTGATTTTAAACACCTTTGGAAATGCTTGTCAGTTTCCAAACTGATGTTATTGCATGCATACTCTTACACATTATTCGGCATTGGAAGTCTGAATACTTGGATCCAATGTATTATCAATTGGCAGCCTCTAACAGGTTGTTGGGACAATTGTTGGAACCCATTGGAAGTCATTGCCATGCTCTTAGGATTATTATGGTGCATGAAAATGCACTATACTGTTATTCAAAGTATTCTCATTCTTATTACAGTGCATGAAAATGCACTGGATTATGAATGGACATTCATTTTCTTTGGATGGCACATGCAGCAATGTGCGGCGGTCATATTATGTACCGCTAGGCGGTACATCTAGTTACATATACACCTTTACAAAGTCCTGGGTATTCTATGATTTATATTCTTTAATTTGTATGTTGTTGTGTGACTTATTGGAACCCATAGAATGATTACAGTAGCATACTGGCATTTCAGAATTTGTCTTTTATAATTAACATGTAATGTGTATTATTTTGTATTTAATCATACTTAGGTGTTTTCTGTCAGAGGAATTTCCCTTGTGGATTATTCTGACTCTGATGAAACCAGTTTAGATATTTGGAAAGACCACGATACAAAAGAAATTCCGGTATGCCTCAATTTAAAAGGAGAATAAAATGTTTATGGTCCACTTGGTTATTGGTCTCCTCTGCATGATTCCTGTGAAGCAGTAGTGGATGAAACTGAAGCTGTTGAAGAATCCAGAGATGTTGACTCTTTCAAAGACAATTCCAAGGATGAGGATGTTGTTCCAAAACTGAGGAGGACCAAAAGCTTTCTGGTATACCTCTGACACTTAGTATATAAATAGCTATTTAAAAGAACATTTCCCCTGAAATTGATTTAAGAAATTAACAATAATGGATAACCATGGCTTTATGCAACTCTTTTTGCAGAAGCTACGACTTGATTTCTCTGATGCTCTATGATACAAGTGATGACAGTGCTCCAGACTCCACTTTTAAGGCTGCACAGAGGCAGAGGCCAAGAAGAGCCTGTAGCACCCCAGTGAGCTTCATTTTACATCATGTTACTACTTAGTGTTGGGTAGTGGCACAAAACACAATGTTCAGAGTTAGACTTAGAGTGCTAGATATTCTGATGATACAGGAATACATCTGTAGAACTTGTCATATTGATTTTAAGGATACCTTTTAAGGTATAAAGCAAAACATTTTTATGTTGAATTACTAAATTATTGTAGCCAGTAAAACCCAGTATTGTGGGTAACTAATTAGTTTTCAAGTACGTCTCACAAAGTTGAATAAAAGTAAACTGTAAATGTGAGTAAACTGATTATTTAAGTACAGAAATACAGCAAATAGAAATCTGACAAATGGGAGAGGGAGGTCCATGTTCAAGCTGGAAAGGCAAAATCATCTTAGGAGGATGTTTAATACTCTGGTTAATGATGTTTAATACAAATTTTTACAATATGGTCTGCCACTTAATGTCCTCTGGTGTACCACTATTTACAAGAAGCTGCCAAAGAGATAGATTATCACTTTTAAAACAATGTTAAAGTTACTATTGCATAGAGTACTCTGTTGAGGTAGCATATTCTGAGAAAGCCCTGTGTTGTGTTTAGTGAATAAAACCTTATATGGCGTGACACTATTTCCATGGTGTGACAGGTTTTGCTTGCTAATGCCTAATCCTGCCCTGGAGGACAAACCAAAGATTGAGATTTTTGGTCATATTGTAAGAGGCATGCTGTAGAGGCTGTTTCCTTTAACCTCTATGGTGGCTGGGGTGGGAATATCTGACCCCTGTGTTCAAGAGAGTGATGCAAATCCAGAAGCGTGTAGGATTCAAAATTCAAAGGGGTTTATTGAGACAAAACTAAAATACAAAGCGTAAAGGTTATCTAGGTGTACCAGAATAAAAGGTTGCAAAGATAACATGAATTCAGATTGAGCACTCCTGGGCATATGGTTGACGACTTTGCCTTCCTGCTCCAGCCACTAGTGTTGCACGGTGCACCGATACTTCAAAAGCACCACGAGTCACGATTCCTAAATTTATTAGTATCGATACTTTTAAGAATGACCGTGTTCCAGATTTGTAAGAGACGTATTTCATGTTGGTGTGTGCAACGCATGCTTCCAGTGCCTCCTTACGGACGTCTGTGTTTTTTCACCTCACGCGCGCAGCAAACAACCTGCAGCTGTCATGTGACTAACACTACAGCAAGATGGCTGAGCGTGCGAGCACAAGTGCTAGTCCTCCCGTGGCTGCCGTTCCACAACTGGTAGAAAAAGATGACGCGAGGAGTGAAATATGGAAGTACTTTGCCTACCTTGCTGACAATGAGGGCAAAGCAACTGACAAGTCGAGACCTGTTTGTCGTCAGTGTTTCAAACAACTGCAAACGAAGGGAGCCAACACTTCGAACCTGGCTAAACACTTGTCCGACAAGCACGCCGAGTTGTTCAAGGAATTTAAAGAACGACAGGTTAGTATGTGAAAGATAACATTATTATGATCACGTTCATGCCCTTAAATAAGTAAA
>OOFG01049380.1:0-10574 GCA_900323295.1 Molva molva
AAATAAAGAAATCCCATAATACTCCTTTCTGTGTTTTCATCCATCAAAATGTCATGCAGTGAAGCTGACAGTGATGGCTGTATAAACAGCATTGTAAACACTGGAGTCAGTGACTTCAGCTCATCCTTATCACCGCCGAGACCTCTGTGACAACAGCAAATAATAAGGGGATGAGTGGACATACTTGCACCTCCTTCTTGGAAAAGCTAAATTAACGTACATCTATATATAGCGGCTGGGGTCACTGAATACACATATTTGACGTTTTTGCACTTTTTTAATCTCTGAAGGGACCATGAATGAGCATTAATTTAGACAGATGTCGAAATATGGTAAACATTTTTATAATTTCAACCTTTTCCCCCATTCATGACTGTTTGCCAATACTAAAACACTGTTTTTCCTTCCGACAGATTCAGGTGTTTATAAAAAATGATGTCTGGTTTCCACCAGACAGGATTGGGTTATGTAATCCACAAGGGATTTATAGAAATTAAAGTAAAAAAGATAAGTAGAGCACTACCTAAATACAGAAAAGAAGGATCTAATGGGATAAGAAGAATAAATATGACATTTTTTACTTGGAGGGCCTGCATGGATTCTGCAATGTGTTTTAATAGCGATGACAGGTTTAAGATCAAAATCTGTGGACAGGAATTTGCCAAAACAAAAATGTTCCAAAGTCGTTTTTTGGATGTATTGGATTTTTACAAAAATATATCAGATTGAAAGATTAAGGTTATATTACTAAGAGCTTGCAAATGGTGCTTAAAACCGACAGCATAATATACCTTTCTAACCTTTCTGAGTTGTACTCCACAGTATATTGTACTAAAATGTACTTTGTTAGTTAGGCAGTTTATAGAAACATATGATTTGAAATAAACCAGACGAATGAGCTAACAAAAGAGAAGCAAAATATAAAATTACTTTTACAATTTAATGTTTCATTAATTGTACTTTATTTTTGATGTTATTATTAATGATTCGTACATGTTTTACCCTGTTTTCTTCCTTAGATCACCCCTGCCTCTATATGTCAATATCAAAAATATACTTTGATCCTTCATCTATTTAACAACGGCTTTTTAATCATTGGGATTTGTGGAATGACCCAGACTTGACCCAGTAAAACCCAACTGGTGTCTCTACCTGCTAAACAATCTGCTCAGGTCAGCACTTAGAGAGCAAACCGCCATTGGGACCACTGGAATCGTTTTTGTATTGTTTTAGAACTACAATAGAACATAATGTGGCCACCCCCCTCCTACATATGACCTATATAGAGATTACAGAACAAGCAATCAGACTACCACTGTGTATGATAACATGAAGGCAACAGTACAGAAAATAAACCTTTCCTATATTAGACCGCTAGACCGATGCGCCGCATACAACGTGATTAAAGGTTTATTGACTGAAGACAAAAGCCGCTTATCTTGATGTTGTTGTCCAAAAAAAACTGATGCTGTTGAAAATTCCTCTACAACAAATAAGCTGCCGCCCCCATTTTCCACAGACAAATAAACCAAATCGGCTGCATGGAACGGAAGACTTAACTCGGGGGGGAAAAAGGTCACTTTCTATCAATGACTGTGAAGGTAATGGCGGGCGTACAATCGACGTTGCTTCCTCTTGCGATGATTCTCTGTTTTACTCTTTCTACAAGAGCAGCACCATTCCAGACTGCCCTGGTCCTGGACATGGCGGAGATCCTGCTGGAGAACTACTGCTTCCCGGAGAACTTGGTCGGGATGCAGGAGGCTATCCAACAGGCCATCCACAGTGGAGAAATCCTTCAGATCCAAGACAGGAAGACCCTGGCGGCGGTCCTGACTGCGGGGGTCCAGGGTGCCCTGAACGATCCCAGGTTGGCGGTGACCTACGAGCCGAACTACGTCCCGGTGTTGCCGCCGCTGCTACCTTCCCTCCCCGCTGAGCAGCTCGTCCGGCTGGTGAGGAACTCGGTCAAGCTGGACGTCCTGGAGAACAACGTGGGCTACCTGCGGATGGACCGGATTATCGGGGCGGGGACGGCGGCAAAGCTCGGCCCCCTGCTCAGGGATAACATCTGGAACAAGGTGGCCCACACGTCCTCCATGATCTTTGACCTCCGCTACAGCACCGCCGGGGAACTCTCAGGCGTTCCATTCATCGTGTCCTTCTTCTCGGACCCGGGGCCGCTGATTCACATCGACACCGTGTATGACCGGCCCTCAAACAGCACAGAGGAGCTGTGGACCACACCTACCATCATGGCAGAGAGGTACGGTAAGAAGAAGGACTTGATCATCTTGACGAGCAAGCGTACGATGGGAGCCGCAGAGGCGGTGGCCTATACACTTAAGCATCTGAAGAGGGCTATTGTAGTGGGAGAAAGGTCTGCTGGCGGTTCGGTGAAGGTCCAGAAGATCAAAATGGCAGACTCTGGATTTTACATAACGGTACCTGTGGCAAGGTCAGTCAGCCCAATCACAGGCCAGAGCTGGGAGGTGAGCGGTGTTGCGCCATCCGTTAACATCATCGCAAAGGAAGCAGTCGTAAACGCCAAGTCACTATTGGCAGTAAGGAGTGCCATTCCCAAGGCTGTTCAGAGCATCTCCAATATTATTGAGAGGTACTATGCATTTACGGATCGTGTCCCAGCTCTCCTTTATCATCTACAGGCAGCAGACTTCTTCTCTGTAACATCTGAGGAGGATCTCGCCACCAAACTCAACCAAGAGAGCCAGGCCATCTCCGAAGACCCTCGACTGATGATTAGACTTGAAGATGACCAGTTTGTTTTTTCAGACAATAAGGACTCTGAGGATGAAAAGGTTCCTGGTGATTCAGCGTTGTTAGAAACACTGGCTGATGCATTGTTCAAAGTGGAAATCCTAGCAGATAATACTGGTTATCTCCGCATTGATACTTTTGTTGACTCCTCCCTAGAGCCTGAATTAGTGGATCATATAGAGAAAAGGGTATGGGAATCTCTCAAAGACACTGAAAATCTGATCATTGATTTGCGCTACAACACTGGTGGTTCCTCTGCCTCATTGTCCTACATTCTGTCCTACCTCCACGATGCGTTACAGAAACACCACTTTTTCACAATATTTGACCGGATTCAAAACACAACGATCGAATATGACACTCAGCCTGGGATTACAGGGCCAAGCTATGGTTCAATGCGAGGGGTTTACGTGTTGACCAGCTATTACACAGCAAGTGTCGGGGAAGAGTTTGCTTACCTCATGCAGTCTTTACATCGCGGCACAGTCATCGGCGAAATCACATCGGGAACCCTAATGCACTCAAAAACATTTAAAGTAGAAGACACTGGAATAGCAATCACTGTTCCCTTCATTAACTTCATAGACAACAACGGGGAGTTCTGGTTGGGAGGGGGCGTGGTCCCAGATGCGATTGTGCTGGCCGAGGACGCTGTGGGTCACACCCACGAGATCATCGAATTCCACCGAGGGCTACAGCAGCTCATCAAACAAATGGGAAAACTGTTGGAAACGCACTACGCCATCCACGAGGTCGCCTTGAAGGTCAGCGAGGTGCTTTGCGCCAAATGGGCCGAAGGAATGTACCGCTCCGTGGTCGATTTAGAGTCCCTGGCGTCCCAGCTGACCTCTGACCTCCAGGAGACCTCGGGCGACCACCGAATCCACATCCTCTACTGTGACGTGGAGCCAGAGTCCATGCGTGAGGTGCCCATGATCCCCACGGCGGAGGAGGTGGGGTACATCATCAACGCTCTTTTTAAGATAGAAGTAATGCCGGGAAATGTCGGTTACTTGCGGTTCGACATGATGATCGACATGGAGGTTGTGAAGGCCATTGGGCCGCAGCTGATCAAATCGGTGTGGGAAAAGATCGTCAATACCGATGCGCTGATCGTGGACATGAGGTTCAACACAGGGGGGTACTCCACGGCCGTACCCCTCCTCTGCAGCTACTTCTTTGACGCCGAACCCCTGCGACACCTGTACACTGTCTTCGACCACTCCACATCCACCGTGACGGAGGTCACGACCTTGCCTCGCATCCTTGGTCCAAGGTACGGATCGCACAAAGACCTCTACATCCTCACGAGTCACATGACAGGGTCAGCGGCCGAGGCCTTCACGCGCACCATGAAGGAACTGAAGCGGGCCGCTGTGATTGGAGAGCCCACGGTGGGCGGGTCACTGTCCAGTGGAACCTATCAGATCCCAGGTAGTGTGCTGTACGCTTCCATCCCTAACCAGGTGGTGTTGAGCGCGGTGACCGGGAAGGTGTGGACCCTGTCAGGGGTGGAGCCTAATGTGGTCGCCCAGGCAACGGACGCTTTGAATGTGGCTCAGAGAATCATCGCGGCGAGACAGATGAAAAGAGAGAAAGGGAAATAGTTTCTGGCATAGTCCTTGTTCATTTGGAGTTGTGAAAACGACTTACCTACGACTTACCTTCTCTTACTTGATTATAATTGGGGTATGTCCCATAAATGTATCTTAAAGAATTAGGACAGACAGTGCAGTTGATGGCATCAAATTTGAGATTTCAAGATAAATCAATAATAAGGTAATAAACTGAAAAACAACTATCGCCTAATGATCTTTAGTAGTATTATTTAGGGCACAATGGTACATGTAACAAAGTAGTAAAAATGTATAAATTGTAATAAGGCTTTAACAATCCAATTTGTATGGAACACTTTGTATTCAATGATGATGTTATTCAATTACATCACATTGCATCAAGTTGCTTGAGCTCCATTTCGTAATTCTGCATGTTCCTTTACGTCTCATTATTATTATTATTACTATGATTAATTATTTAAAAACTAGCATGTATCATTTGCCAGACCTTCAACTTACATTTATTTTGCGATACAGTTTGTGTGCAAATGTGTGTGTGTGTCTGTGAGTGTGTATGTGTGTGTGTGTGTGTGTGTGTGTGTGTGTGTGTTTGTGTGTGTGTCTGTGAGAGAGAGAGAGAGAGAGAGAGAGAGAGAGAGAGAGAGAGAGAGATTAATAGTGTTATTGTGTCTGATGTTTCCTGGTGAATCTATTATTTGTTATTTTACTTGCAATAACTATTTAAGCATATAACATTTGCTTATATCTATCATCTATTAATAATCAAGCTACTGACCCTTAATAATAATAATTTTGATGTTTCATATATTCTATCTATCCTTGAATTTGAACTGCATGTCTTCCCAATGTCTTTTACTGGGATGTGATGTAGTTTCTAAGATTTGCCAGTAGAGGACGCCACTCACACATAAGTATACTGCTAGCCTGTGCACTCAATTTTTTGGACCCCAACAGAGTCACCCTTTCAGTTGGCATTAAAGGAGGATACAACAATAACCTGTCTTTTGTTTTAAATATAAAAAATAGATTTGATTTACGAGTGTGGTGCATACATCTATTAATTTGCTTGTGATACCATAGGCAACATAACTATAATATCATTGTGATACATCAAATTAACAAACTTATATTTGCCAACAATTACCAACTGTATATTCAAAAGTTCAACCCAAGTGCTCCAGTGACAGATACAGCAGTGTGCGATTGTTTTGTTTCGGGAAAAAGCTAAGTCATACCACAAGACTTAACATACCATTAAGACTGATCTGTAGTGGGAGAAAATATGGGTGACCTTCTACCCAGTCTTTGAGAGTGGACTGGAAAAGTTTGTTTACGTACCAATCAACTTATTTAGTCAGTTATTCAGTAAGTCTGTTGATCGGTTATTCAGATAGTTCATTAGTTATTCAGTTATTAGTTTGTTAGTGACACATGCATACGGTTGAAAATATGTGACTGATACAGAACAAAATGTAATTCTTAATCTCTTACATAAGGTTATGCAGAAATTCCCAAATGATTTTGAAAATAAGTTCACAAGCCTAGTTAAACCTTCACGAGCCATGATCCCTGGTAGACATTTCAGTGTCAGTTTACTTTGTGGAAAATATGACTGCACAGGGAACAGTTGATGTTGTGTATGTTTAAGACATCTTGGGTAACACACTGTTACCCCTACTTGGCTGGCCTGTAATTGTCTTATAAAAGTAGGATAATACGATTAAGGGTTTATTGCGTGTGGAGGGTTAATCCTCTTAACGGAGTGTTAACAGAAACCTTTCAGCCCAAACAGTGTCATTTTAACGACAACCTCTCGTGGGACAAAGGTTCAGTGGACAATCATCCTTACCCTGTTGCTCTGCTCTGTCTAACCGAACCAGAACCATGGCGAAGGCACTTTTCTTGGTAGCATCTCTGCTCGTTTTCAGCAACGTCTTTGTCGCCTACGCTGAATTTCCTCTCAGCCTTATTGTAGACATTGCTAAGATCCTCCTGGACAACTACTGCTCTCCAGAGAAGATGGTGGGCATGCAAGAAGGCATCGATGCGGCCAGCACAAACACCGAAATCTTAAGCATCCCGGACCCAGAAACCATGGCATACGTGCTCACCGCAGGGGTTCAGAGCACCATCAACGACCCACGCCTTAAGATCACCCATGAGCCCAACTATTTACCCGTTGTTGCCCCACAGATGCCACTGCTGCCCCCCGAGCAGCTCATTGCTGTCCTCCAGAGCTCCATCAAACTCGACATCCTGGACGGCAACATCGGCTACCTCCGGATCGATCACATCCTCGGGGAGGAGGTGGCGGAGAAGATCGGCTCTTTGCTCCTAGAGCTGGTCTGGAATAAAATCCTGCCCACCACCGCGCTGATCTTTGACATGCGCCACACCAGCAGCGGAGATATATCGGGGGTCCCCTACATCGTGTCTTACTTCACAGACGCCGAGCCCCTGATTCACATCGACAGCGTGTATGACCGCCCCTCCAACACCACCAAGGAGCTGTGGTCCATGTCCACGCTGCTGGGGGAGAGGTACGGCACCGACAAGCCCCTCGTCATCCTCACCAGCAGGAACACCAACGGGATCGCCGAAGACGTGGCCTACTGCCTACAACACCTCAAGAGAGCCACCGTCGTTGGGGAGAAGACCGCCGGTGGCTCCGTCAAAATCGACAAGATCAAGGTGACCGACACGGACTTCTACATCACCGTGCCGACCGCTAAGTCCGTCAACCCCGTCACAGGCACCACTTGGGAGGTCAAAGGCGTCACCCCCAACGTTGAGGTGAACTCCGAAGACGCCCTGGCAACCGCAATCAAGATCCTCAACCTCAGGGCCCAGGTGGCCGCCATCATCGAGGGCGCCGCCACCTTGATCACGGAGAAGTACGCCTTTGAGGCCGCCGGAGCAGAGGTGGCTGAGAAGCTGAAAGGGCTGCTGGCCGGCGGGGCGTACAACACGGTCAACTCCAAGGTGGAGCTGGAGACCAAGCTCTCGGCAGATCTGAAGACCCTATCTGGGGACAAGGGCCTGAAGACCACGAGCAACATCCCCGCCCTGCCACCCATGGTAAGAGCCATGCTGCCATTGAAATAGGTCTAATGTTTATGTTGATTGGATATAATAAGTTGTAATTTGATCATGATAAATGGAAAGATTGTGTTTACTGCGCTTATTATTTTTATTTGTTATAGCTGAGGATTCAACTGTATATTTAAATGTTTTGTTGGATAAAAAGTCAAATTGAATATTTTGAATGCATTTCCCATTGGAAAAGCAACCACCTACTGTCCATTGACATGTTTTAGCTACCTTCAAAGTTCAATTAAATTATTACTATCTGAAATGTGTTTCATCCTCAGAACTATACCCCTGAGATTTTCATTGAGCTGATCAAGGTGTCTTTCCATACGGACGTGTTTGAGAACAACATTGGTTATCTGCGCTTCGACATGTTTGGAGACTTCGAAGAGGTCAAGGCCATCGCCCAGATCATCATCGAGCATGTCTGGAACAAAGTTGTCAACACCGACGCCATGATCATTGACCTCAGGTAAATAAGATAAGCCAGCTCACAGCCGAAGCCAATTACAGTCAGCTAACGTTCCCCTGAATCAGGAATCCACTAGCAATGAAAGATATTGACTTGTGTTTATCGGCATGTCTCATACCATTGGTTGCACAGGTTAAATTGGTTAAATTCATACCTTTGAGACATCAATCGAGATTTCACTGGAGCCATGTTTCCATATACATTTTACTTCGCACCAAATCTCCAAAATCTTTCTGATTTTCATCGCCACGTCTCAACTTCAACAATAAGCCTCTTGAATCCCCTTCATCTTTCCCTCCGGTCCATTAAATAATGCACCCTGACCAACACATGCACTATGATTGTGATTGCAGGAACAATGTTGGGGGCCCCACTACGGCCATATCTGGCTTCTGCTCTTACTTCTTTGACGCAGACAAGAAGATCCTGCTGGACAAGCTGTATGACAGACCTTCTGGAACCACCAAGGAGCTGTGGACCCTTCCCGAGCTTACTGGTAAAAATAAGAAATAATAACATATTGGTCTTCGATTTTTCAGCTTCATGATTTAGACATATTTGATGGCATGTTTTGTCATGTGTTCAAAAAATGTTAATATAAACTCTCAAAATTGTTACCTCCACATAGTACAATGAACAGGTTTGAAAAAATAAGGGATAGGCATATACCTTCCTGTGATAATGGGATCTGTATTCAAAAGCACAATAAATATCATGACTAGATTGCAAATAGGGGAGTTTAGATAATGTAAATAATGAGTGATTCACCCTGTGTCCAGCTAAAAACAGCAGTTTTAGCTGGACCGGTACACCAGTGCCGTCAGTAGTATTGTGTGACTAGCGCTTTGAGCATTTTGTTTTTTTGTTTTTGTTTCTTCCTCATTTCCTTCCCTTCACCCAAAATGTATTATTTTCTTCCTCCCTTTCTTGTGTCCTCTCCTACCCCCTTCATCCCTTCCTCTCCTCCCTTCCATCCTTTATTCAACCCTTCCTCCCTTGCATCCTCCCTCTCCTTCCTCTTCGTCATTCCTTCCTCCCTTTCCTTTGTCTCCAAACCTCCATCCCTCCATCCCTGTGCCCTCCTCCCCCCTCTCCTTCCTCCCTTCCTATACCCGCCCTATCGATCTTCCTCCTCTCAATCCTCTCCACTCTTCCTCTCCTCGCATCCTTCCTTCCTCAGGCACAAGGTACGGCACCAAGAAGAGCCTGATCATCCTGACCAGCGCTGCCACCGCCGGCGCGGCCGAAGAGTTCGTCTACATCATGAAGAGACACGGCCGCGCCATGATCGTGGGCGAGCCCACCTCCGGTTCGTCCCACCCGGCGGAGACCTTCCGCGTGGGAGAGAGCGACGTCTTCCTCAGCATCCCCACCGTCCACTCGGACAACGCCGCCGGGCCGGCCTGGGAGGGTACGGGCGTCGCACCCCACATCCCCGTGTCGGCCGAGGCTGCGTTGGGCACGGCCAAAGGCATCTTCAACAAGCACTTTGGAGGCCAGAAGTGAGTCCCCGTGCCAGGAGAGTTTGCAGAGGGTTGGGTTGGTGGGAGTGATCCGGGGGTTGAAACCCATGGAACAATCTAATCTTTTGAGGGGTCTGGAGATCTTTGCAAAAGGTATGCGAAGAATGACAAATACAAGGCCAAGTCGCATGGAATCCACTCTCCCTCTTCTCTCAAGGCCTAGGCCTTTCTGTTTTTGGAGCATTGTTACCGTTTGTATTTGTGTAAAAGAATTCAATTTAGATATGTTTCAAAATCATTTCCGTTTGTCAAAAGGAGGTTGTGTAGAAGAGTTATTTCTGTTGCACAGTAGGTCTACGTGTGGCTGACTGGAGTTCACATTATGTAGGGAATTGGGAGTTGTGATCTACTTAGCTACCAAAAGAACAACATGAACTGTAGAAACAAACACAAGCAAAAAGCAGATTTGAATAATATAAGATGTTAAATCGCACAGCTCACGTTCAGCTTCTGTGCAGCAAACTTACTGCTTTGTTGTGATTTTTAAAAGAGAAATGTATCTTTGTAGTGAGAACATTTTCACATTTGGTCCTTTTTAACTGGAGAAATGTATGCAGAGTGCTGCGTGATATTATTCTACATGGCTTGTACCAATTCGAGGGGTGGATGATGACAATAAAATCGAATCCATACAAATGGTTGTGCTTGTCGTTTTGACTCTACTTTTCATTTTTAGTGATGGATCAGGAGAAACCATTTAATTGAGTTGAGGAATAAGATGTTACATACACACACACACACAGATTTGAAGAAGGTATTTGGTACATTAAGATCAAATCCTGCCAGCGTGAATAATTAGTTAACGTTAGCATAATTATGCATTTATATGGTTTATGTATGTAATATAGCCTATGCCCTAACGGAGCTTAATGCTTTTTATTATAACTTATTATATTATAACTTTATTATAACTTTTTATTATAACTTATTATAACCCTACTAGAGGGAGTGAGGGAGACCACCTATCTCTCTCTCCCTCTCCCTCTCCCTCCCCCTCGCTCTATAACCCGGTCTCGCTCGCTCGCTCTCTCTCTCTCTCTCTCTCTCTCGCTCTCTCTCTCTCTCTCTCTCTCCCTCTCTCTCTCTCCTCCCCTCTCAGCTCTCTCTCTCATTCTCACCTTTCCTCCTCTCTCT
>OOFG01049403.1:0-12592 GCA_900323295.1 Molva molva
ACCTTTGATATGCTAATGAGCTGTACAGTTGGGCACAAGGCCAAGTGCATGCTGGGAGACCACTGGAGGGGGGGGTAGCTGGTGGAGATGGATGCTCAACGCAAGGTCTACAAACAATATTAGGTTTTATATATATATAAACATATGTTACATCTCGGTCTGTCTGTTCTGGGTTAAATGCCCAATGTCCACAGTTTACCTCTAGTCATCCCAGAGCAAGATGACCCCTTACCCCTACCTGCTCCTTAATGACCTGTCTCTGTACTGTCTAACCCCTACCTGCTCCTTAATGACCTGTCTCTGTACTGTCTACCCCCTACCTGCTCCTTAATGACCTGTCTCTGTACTGTCTAACCCCTACCTGCTCCTTAATGACCTGTCTCTGTACTGTCTAACCCCTACCTGCTCCTTAATGACCTGTCTCCGTTCTTTCTAACCCCTACCTGCTCCTTAATGACCTGTCTCTGTACTGTCTAACCCCTAGCTGCTCCATAATGACCTGTCTCTGTACTGTCTAACCCCTAGCTGCTCCATAATGACCTGTCTCTGTACTGTCTAACCCCTAGCTGCTCCATAATGACCTGTCTCTGTACTGTCTAACCCCTAGCTGCTCCATAATGACCTGTCTCTGTACTGGCTAACCCCTAGCTGCTCCATAATGACCTGTCTCTGTACTGTCTAACCCCTAGCTGCTCCATAATAACCTGTCTCTGTATTCACTGTCTAGGGTGTGATGTCAGCCCCACTCACCACTCTGAGTCGGCGCGCACGGCGCTGATCCAGTCATCGTGCATCATGCACTCCTCCGGCTCCGGGGCGCTGATCCGCTCCACGTACTCGATCTCCACCACGTCTTCCTGAAAACAGACCAATGGGGAGAGACGCTGTAGATCTCATGACAAAGAGACAGCCAACTGGCTTTCACCGATTTGGAATACTCCATTTCCTATCGTGTCTCGTCAAGATCCCAAAGTACTTCTTAGAAGTGTTTACTGTAGAGGAGTAGCCCTTGTTAAAAGAGAAACATGCTAACTTATAGTGAGAACAGACCATTCCCCTACAATATGCTGTATGAAAAAGAGGTATACGTATTATCTACCCTTGTACATTAAACAGCATGTAGGGATAGTTTAAAAGCATAATGCCCGCATCGTCCGAGGATCGAACCCGGTTGGGGTCGTCCTGACTGTACAGCGGCAGCCACACAGAGCATCCAATAAGGTGTAGCTGCCACTCAGGCTGGACATACCGTCGATATGCTCTCCGTTTCCATGTGAACGGCCAGGGACGACCGCAAGAACAGGCCCTTGACCAGGAAGTCAAAGTCCACTTGCTTGTGGGATGCTAAAAAGGATGGTAAAGATGATTAAATAAGAAACTGTCATCAGTCATCAGTGCATTTGTTTATAAGCAACGGTTAAATTGTGAGACATTATATTGTGTGCAACAGCAATTCAGGAAAATCAATGGGGATCTGCATCCAATGTTTAGTGGTCAACTAGATAAGTGATTCTCAACTGGCATTTTGAGTGGGTCACAGAGAATATGCCAAACCTCAATCTTTAGAAAGAAGCCCATGAATTAACATGTTTAAATGTTAATTCATGTTTCAGTGGTTTAATATTTCATGGAGATATGCCCCAATTGGTGCAGGTGTTTGTTCGCTCCATGTTATTAACAATACATGCAGGCATTGTTGATTTCTGCAATATTGATAAAACAATTGTTATTTTTGGGTCGAGACTTAATGACAAATGACACATGTGGGTCCTGAGGCTACTAGACCAGTTCATAACCACTGACCTAAATAGTGTTCAAGTCCGAATATTTACCATTGTTTGTTTGGAGGAGCTTGTTGATGACATTTCCGAGGTCCAGTACTTCAGAGCTGGCTGGGATGGAGAACGGGACGTCATCAACTGCATACCTAGAAGAATACATGAATTTGGGTTAGCTTTGGCAAAGTTGTTCGGCGGAGCTCTGAAGTTAACGTTGCCCATGCCAGATAACATGTTTGTGCAACCTGAAGAACGGATCTTGTCGATAAGAATATAAGAGATATAAGGACCCAATAGAGTGGGATCAATAGACCTCGAATAGGTAACGTTCACTTCAACAACACAGCCGTATCTATCTAAGTAACGTTAGCATCCCAAAACTTAGTGCTGCGAGGCTACCATGGTAACATCAGATCGTTACTTTTAGCTTCACATAACGTGTACTTACTTCTTGTTCTCTGTATAGAATCTCGCTTGTAATTGTGACATTTTGATTTTTTTATTGTATATACTAACTCGACATTTAGGAATAGGCTAAACTACTGACTGCTGTTTCACAACACATCTAACGCCTTCCATGCAGTCGCATCGTTCGCCATGTGGCGCAAATGGAAAGACATGACATTCGAGCTAGAGAGGTCGATCGACATCTCGGATCGTTTCTCTTCTAGTCATGTCTGATTGCGTTCATAGACCGACGTCAGATTAAGTCCATGATGGATGCTCGTGTTTCGCCTACTCCTTTTATACATGAATTTCTATGTTTTTGATTAGATATTAAGATATATAGGATTTGCAATACATGAAGTTTAGTACTGGGATCCAACTTAAAATGTACCATACAAGTTATAATTTATAGCCAGACTTGTTCAGGCAGTAATGTCGACCCATACCAAATCACGCAAGTGCACATATTTAAAGATATAAATAATATGAACCAAGTAAAGAACGTAAGGATGTCGGAAAAAAGTTTTTATTGTACCAGAATGCATTTCCAGTTTGCAGTAAAACTGAAAGCGCAGATTCAAGACAGGGTCTGATACAGATGAGCTTATACACAATGGTCAACTAGGAGTATTACAACTTAGGTGGCCATGAAACAATAGATTTTTTTTAATGAAAGAAAAACGGTTTACCCATTTCATAACTCAAAAACATACACTGTGATCATAATCACACTAATAAAAATGATAAATGACATGTGGCCAAGCATTCTTGAGACATCCGAAAACAGTCAGTCATACAGTTTTGTAGGGGAGATTTACAAGTAGAAATTACAAAACAAACTAAACTAAAGAATATACAGAATCTGTTCTTTCATTCGTCTTCCTCGTCCTTGACCTTTTTCTTCTTCTTTTTCTTCTTTTCTGTCGCCTGGAAATAACAAAAAAAACAGCACATTATAAGCAACTTCAGGCTAGAGGTCATTTTGTAATATGGTCATTTTAAGTTTCGTTGACAAACAGAATTGTTTTGTCATTTTCTAAACTATGGCTGCAGTGATTAATGGCAGTCTTATTTTGAAAAGAAGCAGAACCCAAACTTACTTCCTCTGTTTTTACAACTACTTCCTCCTCCTCAGCAGGTTCCTCAGCCTTCTTATCCTTCTTTTTCTTCTTCTTTTTGGGAGGCTCTGCTTCTGCGGCCTCTGACGTTTCAGCTTCTAGAAAACAGAGCAATAAAGACCGTTAGGAGGATCATCAACCGAACGCCATCGTCTCAAGAGACCCGGGAAGCGAAAACGGATTTCTAACCCACCTTCTGCCGCCGGTTCTTTCTTGGCCTTTTTTTGTTTCGTAACGGGTGTGGCTGGTTGCTCTTCTTCTTCTTCTTCCTCCACCTCCTCAAACTTCCTCTTCTTGGAGGTGCTGGGAATCGTGGAATCGGCAGAGGGATCGTAGACTCTCACATCGCTGTGGAAAGGGATAGAGGGCGTGTTTAAACTCTGCGTAACAACCCTACAGACTGACCGCGTCGTTTCGGGTCTGCGTTCTGATTCGTTACCTCTTGTGCTGATATTTATCTGCCCTGGCCATTGCTTTGCCAGTTCCACTTATCTTCCGGATCTATAAAGAAAGAAACAGAAAATTAGTAATTTTGTAACATTTCCCAGACCTTTCCCAGTCCAAAGATGCCAAAAAATATTTAATCGTTTTGGTGCTACATACCCCCTTATCCTCCAGGTGGCGCAGTCTGACCTCCAGCTTGGCCCTGTTCTCAATACCCATCTCTGAGGTAGTGTCTTCCCCGAGCGCATCGTAGCGGATAGCCAGCGCCGATTTAGCCGCCAGCATTCTTGAGATCTAAATGCAACACACGGGATTAGAAAACACGGACGGCAGACTTTAAAGCGCTAGTTGTTGTCGCACTACGCAAACATGGCAGGCAAGCGAAAGGAAGACCACTCACTTTGCCCTTGTTCTTGGCAGTGGTCTGCCCCACCAGCGAGGCATGGTAGATGAGGCCGTACTTGGGCGTGTCTTTGCGGGTCTTCAGGGCTCTGAACAGGGCCTTCTCCGCCCCCAGGATCTGCACGGTGGAGGCAGGGTGCTTGGCCAAGTTCATCAAGGAGCCTGCAGGAAAAATGGTGCCAGACAAAAGGGGCGAAACAAGCTCAGCATCAGGGGGAAATTCTTTTCCGAATTCAACCCTGGCCAGAGTTGACCGTGTGCCACTAAAGTGCTAATTTGACGAGGACTTTGGTCACAGCCTTTGAAGGGCAACATAGGCTCAGAAGAGGTAGTGAACGAACATCAGTTAGAGATTCAGGACACGACAGGATGTCATTTTCGTCACCGCCTGCTGTTCTTATAGGAGATTGCGCTTTTCAGGTTGTGTGGAGGGGGTGGGGGGGGCTGTAATAATAAACACACCTGCGTGTGCGATGAGCCGAGCTCCAACCAGCTCCCCCACCATCACCGTCAGGTTGGGAGCGATGGCAGTCATGCGGTTTTTCAGGTAGTCGTACAGCTGCACGCGGTACTCTGTGATCTCGATAACCTGGAGGTTGAAAAAAATAATAATACAATGTTGTCGTTAATCAGTGTAATCAGCCAATGACCAATCAAGACGTTGGAAGCATGAATAAAAATTTGTCTGACCGCTCAGAAGAGATAGTGACTTAATTCCCACATTGTTTGTTTCAGGGGATTTTTTTTTATAGTCCTCATCACCACGGTTACATACACACCCAGGAAATTCCAAAACTAAGTCCAACCCCGCGGTTCATTTACCTGCTCGCACAGGTGCAGGATGTTGGTGATGTCCTCATCCGAGACTTCCACTCCCATGGAGATCTCGGCGGCCAGTTTGACCTCCGCTTCGATCTCCTCCGGGAGGATGTCAGACAGGTCTGTGGTGGCCACGTTGGTGCGGAACCCTGGTAGAAAAAACAACAGTTTAGCTATAGGGGGGGCCTTCTGGATGATCCAAAACAAACCAGGGTTCAGTACACAGCTTGGACCCACAGCAGGAGTCAAAACCTGGGGCCATCTAGCAGGCTGACGTTTCTCCCCTTATATTTACACACTATAATCACTTTGTATGTACATGAGGGTGTTTGAAAGCACGTGCAATGTCATAGACGTAGGGTTGTACCTATTTTCTGGACAGCTTTGCAGTAGGCCAGGTTGTCTGTGATGATCTTTCCGACCTCTGGGAAGTGCCAGCCGTACCACTCTCTGCACCTCATGATGTAGTTGTTGAGCTCCTTGTCCAGGTCGTCCAGGAGGGCTGAGGAAGGCAATTTTAGGTGAGGATTTAGCAACTGTTTCATTATCACAACTAAATAATACTTGGTTGATCCCAACGATAGGGCTGGAGAAGAAAATAATAAAAATAAATCGAAGGCAGATTATCGCAATATTTAGCTGGGCAATATAGCATTGCCACGCACGGCAAGTATTGATTTTTTTACTTTCTATCGGACGCTTCCCGTCACCTTTACGCAAGTATCGATATTTTATTGCAAATACAATTAAAAGTTTTGGTACTAGAATAACAAAATGGTGGTACACAGAAAGTTGTATTTTCAGCTTCATTCTTAAATGTTCTGTAAGTAATGTTAAGAATCGTGATCCATGCATTATGATACATATATCAAGAGGTCCTTGGCCATACCCAGCCCTAACCTACGGTACATTTGGGTGCAAAAATATAGTATACAAAAAGGAAAACTCAAGTGAATAAAGACATTTCTACAGCCATAGGGGTTTTTAATAACTTAGAAACTTACAGATGGCCTGGACGATCATGGTGTCCACTTTGTCGGGGCTGAACTTCAACTTGTAACGGGATAAACTGTAAAAAATGGAATAAAACAGCTTAGGTCAATAAGAAGGTACGGTTTACTTGAATCCCTTCCAATAACATGGAAAAGTCTATGGATAGCAACAAGTGCACCATCTTACCATTGAAATAATCTCTATATCAATAAAACGCACCCAACTCATACATTTAATAATCCCACAGGCCTGTACAGCACATATTTTATACTGAATATGCCTAGATGATGCATTTATTTTGGAAATATGTTTGGTTGCATACTGGGCCTCGTAAGCCTGCAAACACGCTATATTTTCACAGCGTTTGAAACGCAACATAGGCTCAGAAGAGGTAGTGAACGAACATCAGTTAGAGATTCAGGACACGACAGGATGTCATTTTCGTCACCGCCTGCTGCTCTTATCAGAAGAGATTGTGCATTTCGGGGGGTGTGGAGGGGCTGTAAAAAGAAGGCACCTGTGTGCGCGATAAGCCGGGCTCCCTGAATGCTGGATCAAGTGACCCGTGACCACCGGGCCTCAGTGTGTAGCCTTTACAGTCACACCAAAGGATGGAGATATGTACCTGTGAGCCAGACCCAGGGACATGGCGCTGATCTCACGGGGCGGCAGGCCGGTGATGAGGCCCTCCATCTGGGTCCTGATGCCCCTCATCAACTCAGCGATGGCCGGACTGTGGACGCAGCTCAAGTTCAGCTTTTCCTGGAAGACACAACGCGGTCAGAGACAACGGCAACCGTCTGCAGCTAAAATGCTAAGAATGGATGCACTCGGGGAACTTTAAGACACTTTGGATAAAAGCATACACATAAACGCATCCTTTGTTAATCGCCGACGAAAGCAAATGGGAGCACAATGAAGTTACAGTCTTCTGGGGGATATTTCAGTAGTGGGCCTTTAGAAATGACCCATGCTCTGGCTAGATGGTTTTATTCTCATTTTGACTGAATGGGAACCTTGTAATTTTTAAATAAAACAATTTGCAAAACAAGTCAACTGAAATATTATCGTATTTTGTTTGGTTTCTTACTTTGATGACGCCCCCTAGTTTGAGATCACTGATGGCCAGCTGCTCGTGAGCCTCCTTCGCCACCACCTTTTTCAGAACCTTCTTCAGACTCTTGCCGATCTTCCCCTCCACCATGGCCGTGGCAGCTGTAAGGAGCATAGTCTACGTCACTACCGACAAAAACGTATCCGTTGCTTCATGTTTTGATCAGACATGCAATAGAGATGCAGAACAGACTGCATTTACGGATAAAAAACGGGAATGCGTACAGAATTCAATGTAAAATGTTAAATATACATGGTTTCATATGGATCCGTACCTGCCAAGGCCTCGGTTGTGTCCTGAAACTTCTCAAAGTGCTTCAACTTCACGCTGGTTAGGGACATAAATGACTTTATTAGTGATGAACCGAGTGTACTTGATTGCAACGAGTCATAAAACTGAGATTTAATCAATGACGACCAAAACACCACTCACATTTTGTTGGCTTTCTCAGGCGTCTGGAACTCCTTCCAGAGACTGTCGACTTCCTGCAGCTTGGACTCATCGAGGACCTATGCCAAGATCACAGAGTTGAGACAACAATCAAAATATCAGCACTTTTCGCTTTCCCACTTGAGTTATTGCCCTGGTATCGTTGAGAGATGATATTTCACAGTAACCAAACACATGTTGTGGCAGCCTGGTTAGCTATCCACGCACACGTGGTATGCAGGCCCGCACATTATACCACTCCTACCAGCTACACGTTCACCGAGACAGCCTTTTGATCCATAAAGTTTAACTACTTAACCATCATGGCGGCGTTGTATTAAAGATCAGCCTGCTATTTGATTATTTTTAGTTAACGTCTGTGTTACAAATACACGCATGGTACGTGACTAGTTAGCTATCTAGCTAACCCACCAAACCAACCTATCTGGAAACCTATTACTGTCATTCTGTCCCTAATAAAGAACCATAGGTAAATACATACCTTGAATATAGCATATCCAGCGGCGGTCTCAAAAAGAACCAACATTGTGCTGACTATTTCAGTATGTTGTATGCAAACTTTGGCTGCTCTCTCTGTGGAGAGGTCCTGTGCGGTAACACGTTAACACGCTGCTGAAAAGAGTGAAGCACACGCGGCGGCACTGCTGCTGCTGCTTCTTCTTCTTCTCCTTTTCCTGGCAAACTTAGACGCCGTGTGGTGTTACTGCCATCTACGGTCGACCGAGAGAATACACATTTCTCACGTGTAGAGAGATACAAATACATAAACATAAATATAAAGATACTATCATATATTGGTTATATGCCCCAACTAAAGAAAACACTTTGTTTTGTGACATCAAGCTTTATTTTCCTCTAACTTACTATAATTTTTAAGCTTGGGTGATAGCTGAGAGTTCAGTTTGCTCCCAGTTGAGTGCTTTTTTTTCTTGCTTTTTCTGGTGCTGCATTTATATGTTGTTTTCTACAATTTGCTTTCTCATTTGTTTATTTGAAAAGTGTGTGAGGTGCGTGTGTGAGTGCAGTGAGGACCACTTGAGATTGTGTGGACCCGGACACCCAAGCCGGTCCGACGTGGTTGACAGTAGTTAGTTGACTGTTTGCAACATAGACTTTGTTTCGCGTATTTTCAAAACCATGTTTGGTATTTCATTAAATACATAATACAGACCTCTTACGAAGACTAGTCATATGATTTGAGTGATGTTGGAGTGACTTTGCTGATACATGGATTACAAAATAAAGTCTATTTTTTACCTACACATGGCAAACCTACAAAAATCCTACGCGTTTCATTATTATTTTTTTATTTGTCCACAATAGCTGATACCGATTATTTGAAATAAATTGAAATCCACATTTTGTTAGGAAATAGTTAAGAATAAATAACACATTTGCTAACGGATTATTTGTTTGACAAATTTGGCTTTCCACATCCGGCGGAAGTTAAGCGCCAGTGTGTATAAACCCAAACATCCACATGTGGTACCCGCACGCTACCACGTTGATGTCATTGCCCAGGTAAACCTTTGAATATTAATATTTCTCCTGGGTAGAAAACGTTGATGAGCGCAGTATGGATGGAAACGGACAGTATCCTCCGCCGGACTTTGGCTGTCCTCCTCCAAATACGTTCATGATGCCGCCAGCGTCCCAACATCCACCCCGCTCGAGCAACTTCCATCCCAGCATGTGGAACTGGAACGAGACGCCCTCCGACCCATGGGCTCACAATACCAGCCACCATAGCGGCTGGCAAGGCGGGCCCGGCTCTGGGAACTACGATGGACGCTATGACGGTCCGGCCGGTCAAGGACACCATCAACAACATGGTGGGTTTCTGTCCACCGGGCAAGGATGCAGATCCACCCTGTGACTTTAGTATGCTCGCCAGGATATGCTAGCATCATATTTGAACTAACACTGATACACTACCGTTACTTAATGCGTTTTGCTTCACCGATTATAATGGGACGACTATGTTATGTCGTTTATTTTGGAGTGTTGGGTCACAAATGATGGGGATATGGGAAAGTATACCACTGCAGCTAGATAAGTTAAAGCTAAGTGTGTGAGTGTATTGGCGCTATCATTAATGAAAGTTGAAACCTTTTATTTTCTTTACTAGGGCAACATTTTAATCGCGGAAGGCATCGAGGCAGGGGCTACAACAATGGGCCGCCAAACAACTATGGAAAAAAGGTGTTTATAAAAATGACCAAATCCCCACCCTGAAGCAGAAATACTCCACTCTGTGCTAACTTTGTCTAATTGGTCTGAAATCTGCAGCAGAAATATAAGAAGGAGCCAGAGTACCCCTATTTTTGCGACCCTTGTGACCGGGGCTTCAAAACCGAAGAGAACCACAGCGAACATATGTCCCAGCACATCAAGGTAATTCTTTCATTGAGCAATCTTCTATTCCTAAGTCCAAGATGATGTTATCCTTCCGTTTTAAGGATGCCATAGGCTAACTGTTTGCTGTTTTTTTTCTCTCTTTCATAGTGCTCTTTTCCTGACTGCAACTTCACTGCTCATGAGAAAATAGTTGCCATCCACTGGAGAAATGTAAGCCGACACTGATGAAATCTGAATGCTTCTCCTTTCTGTTTCTTGTATTTCTCTAAACATTTGAAGTGAACCCTGACATTTTTAATGTGGTAATAATTTAGAGAAAACGGGTGTCAAATTCTATGTTTTTGCCGGCCTCCACCAACCAGTTTGTGAACGTTCTACTCTGCTCTGAAGTAAAGCATCAACTTCAACTGCAGTTGATGTTGATGGCCGTGTCAGAGAGAGGGTTAAGCTTCTCCATCACTTATAACGCCACGGTGTGTGGCGCATTTCCTATACACAACATAACATCGCTCATTCTAAACGACGGTACTAACTTAAAAAAAGTTTTAGCTAGTAAACAATTCCATGGGTCGTAACCATGGGGACACAATTATTATTTTTTTTAATCTGTGTTGGAATTTGAGCTGAAATTTACCCTTTTAAAAGCTCAAGTCGGCGCCAATCTATGATTTTGATGATGTTGCGGACATCTCACACACCCTCCAGTTTCAGATCGTTCCTCTTTTACCTATTTACACCGGCCGTGTCTGTGAAACAATTCGTTACAGGTTGTATTTGTTTTTTGTTCCAGAGCCACGCCCCTGGTGCAAAGAGAATCAAGCTGGACACGCAGGAGGAGATCACAAGATGGAGGGAGGAGCGACGCAGGTCAGTCCTTATGCACTCTCCCTCTAGCGAGGTCGCCCACCGCTAGATGTGTTGTGTTACTACCATCGTAGACGCCACGGTGTGTTCTCCTTCGCTGCGTTTTTGTAGTCGTTTCAAAGGTCGGTAGTTGGTAGACATTGGTTAGTTTTCCTCAGACCTAACCTTGTTTTTTATATTTGTCTGTTTTGCTTTAGGAATTACCCGACGCTGGGTAATGTCGAGAAGAAGAGGAAAGTGCAGGATGTCCGCGAGGAGGGAGGGGGTGTGCTGGAGACGGCCCAGTTCGGGTGAGTCTGAACACTGAGTCGGGAGCTATTGTTCAAACAGAACCATCCTGTTTTACCATGTACGAATATTACTGTTTAGTCACTGTGTACACCTCTGTCAATGCTGATAGTGATTTCAATAATGTAATCAATAAAATCACATCCTATAACTGATATATGCCAAAAAATATATAAAAACTCGAACATCTCTCTATGTTGACAAGAATTTTACTATCGACCCTCAAATCCCTTCCCACTCACGCCACCCAGCCAGCTGAGCTACGCTAGTTAGCGTCTCACAGTTGCACAGCCAGTTAGAGTGGACACAACACTGTTATTGAGTTTTTTGAATTCTGAAAGTCTCCCGCATAATTACTGGGAGGGGCTCAATCTTCCACATTGCGACTTTAATTCGAAGAAATAACTGTTGCTTTGAATAAAAGATCAGTGGCCAAATGGATGCACAGAGGTAGTCTGCCGACAGACGTCCCTGACCACAACATTAAACCCATTTTTGTTTTTATAATTTCAAAACTGAGAATTGATGACCATATAAGAAAGAAATAATTTGACTTCCTGTTCCCAGGCGAATGAGAGGCAGAGGGCGGGGGAGGGGGCGTGGTCGTGGCAACAACAGGTTCCAGAGGGGGGCCCCAGGAGGCCCTCAGAACCAGGGGAATGGCGCCCCAGAGCAGCCCCCACCCCTTCTTCCAGCGACCAGGGACGGGGACCCGCTGGGGGCCCTCGTCAACGATGAGCCAGGTGAGTCGGAGGCGGGAGCCGGCTTTAAGATCCAATAAAGTCCTTCGGGATTTGATTAGGAAAACATAACCGTTTTATTATTGGTTGAAAGTTAAGACATTTTGGATGCAAAAATACAAAATAACACATTTTTTGCATGTGTTTGCCAAAAGGTGAATAATACAAATGTGAAAATTAGCTACAATTGTATTCAATTGATTCATCACTTCATCGTGACTCCACCCAATTAAATACTTTATCGATAACTTAAGTTTCTTAACATTTCTGCCTTGTGTCACCAGACTCTGATAAAGAGGAGCATTCTGGGACCTCCAAGCAGGGGGGGTTAGTGGTGGCCCCTAAACGCATGAGCTCAGGACTGGGGTCCCTGGTGGCCAACTATGGCTCAATCACGGAGAGCGACAGCGATGAGGAACCACATGGTGAGTTTGTAACTTGCTTGTGTATTTTGTTATCCGTTTCATGTGTAGGGATGGGAATTCACTAAATGAAATGCAGTGCCTATTGCACTATCTTGTCCTTAATGTCACGTATCTGAATCCACTTAGTCGTTGTGGATAGAAGCGTCTGCTAAAGGACTCATTAGTCAAATGCATCATATGGGTTTGTATTTGTCTGTCTCTCAGCCCTCCCCATTCAGAGGGCCAACCAGCAGTTGCAAGGGAACCAGGCCCTGCCCCAATCCCTTTCACGGGGGCCCCAGGACACAGAGGCCCCCCTGGGTTCACACCCCAGAGCTTCCCCCCAGGACCAATACAGAGGCAGGGGAGCACG
>OOFG01049405.1:1595-12254 GCA_900323295.1 Molva molva
GTGCCTTGCAAAACGAGTCATGGTTTTGACTCCTTTGTGTGTGTGTGTGTGTGTGTGTGTGTGTGTGTGTATGTTTGAGTGTGTGAGTGTGTGTGCATGGGTGCTTGCGTGTGTGTGCGTGTGTGTATGTGTGTGTGTGTGTCTGTGTGTGTGGGCATGCCTGTTTGTGTGTGTGTGTGTGTGTGTGTGTGTGTGTGTGTGCATGTGTGTGCGTGTCACAGAAAGAGAAACATACATCCCCAGAAGCTGAATATGAAGTGGCGGTTACTAGGTAACAAGCTAACAAGCCAACCCTGCCCTTAATTCCTGAGGTTAGGTATGTCCTTACCTCCCATCCGCAGAAGGACATTTTCGATTCTGTCGTTCCAGGACCATATCTCCCTCATGATTCTATGACCATCTCTCCCTCAGCTTCTCTGAGGTAAGTCACAGTATGTTTCTTTATATTCTCTATTAAGGATTGTTTTTAAAACTAAATTATTAACAGTACTGGCTGTACAGGGAATACAGAGGTGGTGTACATAGATTAGGGCACTCAAGAGTTTATTGTAATGAACTACTTAAGTGCTTATGGTGATTGTACGAATTAGATGATAATGGACATTTTCCAGTAAGGGACCCATTCTGTAATTTATATGGATTTAGTTTCAAAGCCATTCAAGGCAAATATCTTACAATTTATCTGTTGAACAAGTACCAACACAATCACACAGCCATATGGATGTAATATGTTTGGAAACATATTTGGACTTAAATATATTTATGTGAGCATGACGTACAGAAACAGAGAGACTAAAATCATTGTGTGTATGACATTTGAGCCACCCCTCCCCAAGCTTGATCAGTCAGGTTGAGTCATAACAACAGCAGTGGGTGTCTATTGTATGGCCGTTAGGTATGTGTATCTAGTCAAACCGGTGGAGCAGGGTCTTTACAACTCGTTGAGTACACAAGTTCTGATAAAACAGGTGCTTTTCCAGTGGCAAACAATGTTAAAAAAAGAGAGGATGCACAAGATTACCTTTAGCTAAGGGTAGCAATACAACAGTTTGCGAAGTAATTGTTAGGGCTTATAAGGATAATGCTAATAATGGTAATCATAAAGAGAGCGAGAGACACACAGACAAACCATGCGGAGAGACTTGACAGACCACACTGTCTGGTGTCAGGGGAACAGTCAATATGTACAGAATAAGGAGAAAAAATTATACATTCAAATGCGTGAATTCCCATAACATAAAAAAGGATATGGTTGGCTGTTTCATCTTTCAAATACTTTTTAAAGTTTGAGAAATACATAACCCCTTTGGGAACTCTGTGACATTAAAGGTGGGCCTAGTGCAAACCAGCATAAGAATGAGATTTTTTTTTTCTTCCTTTAAATTGTGTTTCTGGCTGCATTCAGCTTAGCTTAGCACTTTCTACACTATTTATTTTAATGGCATTTTGCTCTAGGGCGGGAGGGTAAAAAAAAAACTGAAGAGGCATAATGTTACAATGTGTACAATGCTGCGTGTCTCTGCATGGAAATGTTTTGGATTAGCATTAGCATTAGCAAAGACACTGTAAAATAGCTCAGGAAGAGTGTCATCTAGGCTGTCCCAGTGGCAGGCCAGGAGCTGCTCTTTCATTAGAAATTAGATACATTTCTGATTTTAAAACATGGATACAGGGATACACAGCTATTGTGGACTCTCATCCTGTACAGAATGTGCAGACAAGCACATGTAGTGCATACATGCACATCATTTAAGCCCCTTTCACACATATTTCCCGGTAAATTACTGGGTTAACCTTTCAGGCACCACTTGTGATTTTCACTATTCACACATTCTGGAAGATTTCCATTCCGCCCTTTCACACATGGCATAGCAATGCCATGAATAGATAGGCCAAGGACAATCCAGCAAATGGCGGTAATGCAATACTTATGGATGCCAGTCACCATAAAACCTGCAGACTAAGAGCAACTTCCTTATTTCAAGCTTTCCAGCCATTCTTGAAAAAAAGGAAAAAAGGAAAAAAGAAAAGGAGCTGTGTTGATATTGTTATCGGATCACCCAAAAAACATTGGCGCGTTAGGATAAACAGTCGGATTCAAATACGTCCTCAGCGGGGTCTTGTGATTGGTGCACTCGCTATAGGTGAAAGCATTTTACGTCACGGATGTTACCCTTCACGTGGCTCTCCCTGCTATGTGACTGCTATCATTCACAACACAGCCTTACCGGCAGTGACCCGGAAATGTTGCTTGGTCTTGAGCAGGCAAATTGACATTGCAGATTATCGGAATATCGATTCCTGTTCCCATTCACACATGGCATCATACAGGAAATCTTCCGAAACTGCAGGGTAAGACTGAAAGGGGCAATTTATTCTATATGCTTAAAGACTGGTGCCTGTCAATCCAAAGACAGTTGACTCAAACTGAAACAGAAAGTCTCAAGAGTCCTTTTTGCATTTCTCTGCTGATAAGACCAATGGACAACTAATTATGTGCTTCTTTAATAACCTATATGTTTGGTGTGATTTTAACTGAGGAATTGATCATCTTGTGGTTTAAATGTCAGTGAAATAAAGGTGTTGGTGGAAGCAGGTCGTTTTTGTTTCAGGGGCCAAGGTGACTAAATTTTTATTTGATTTATGTCTAAGGTTTTCATCAGAAATGTAAATTCACTCCTTTTTTACCCATCAAACAAATGAAATCCAGGAGGCTTTTCACGTAATTTTTTATATACATTGAGATACATTGAGAAGATCAAAAATGACTTTGATCTTGAGTGACACCATAATAATGTCCCTCAAGTATATCTAAGTCATACGATATCATACAATGTCATTTCATCATATCATACCATGTCATGTCGGGTCATACCATCTCGCATCACATCATATCATATCATGTATCATATAATACAATGTCATATCATGTATCTTATCCTATCATATTTCCTCCTCTGGGAAAAGATTATCCACACTCCCCCATATCCTCCCCTCCCGATTGGTCAGGTTCTTCTGAGGTTATTCCTGCATCTTCTCCACCACCCCCTACCCTTCTTCAACCTACGTCAGCGGTGAGGCGGAGGCGGCGGCGGCGGCGGTGGCGTCAGCAGCAGCAGCCAGCAGCAGCCATGAACTGGTCATCTCTTGAGGGGCTCATCAGCGGGGTCAACAAGTACTCCACGGGCTTCGGCCGCATCTGGCTCTCCATGGTCTTCATCTTCCGCGTGATGGTGTTCGTGGTGGCCGCCCAGCGCGTGTGGGGCGACGAGAGCAAGGACTTTGTGTGCAACACTGCCCAGCCGGGCTGCAACAACGTGTGCTACGACAGCATCTTCCCCATCTCCCACATCCGCCTGTGGGCCCTGCAGCTCATCTTCGTCACCTGCCCCTCACTGATGGTGGTGGGCCACGTGGAGTTCCGCAAGAAGAAGGACCTGCAGTACACCACCACTCACGAGGGCCATCACCTATACGCCAACCCGGGGAAGAAGCGTGGGGGGCTTTGGTGGACATATCTGGTGAGTGGAGAGTAGAAAGTGTGACGATCTTGTGTGCTGTAGTACGGCACCTCCTTAAGGTCCAAAAGAGCTTGGCTTTGATCTTTACGATATGTCTGGAGCAGGATAGTGTCCTCTTAAGGGTAGGTTCGGGTGGTGGACTCCCAGATGAATGGGTTCGATTAGATTCCTGATGTCTGCCTGTAGGCTTCTTGAGCAAGATGCATTACCTGTATCGCCTGCTCTTTCGTTTCACAAATCAGCAGACAAGCTCAAATCTGGGGGAACGGGGTGTTTCGCTTTCTTTCGCTTCATGTTTGTTTCAACCAATCATATTGCAGGAGGCGGGGATCTGTACACTTTAATTGGCTAGTTAGCTTTTCCCAGTGGGAAGACGAGGTAAAACATCCTGTCAGGACACTAACATTCTTAGAAAGAGTGTTTGTCAATGTTTCAAAACAACACATTGAAGACTGACCACTCTAGAAATACACTTATTATAATCCCATTCTGAAAGCTGCATCCACTCGTGTGAAAGAGATTATCTTTGACAGAATATCTCCTTAACAAAACAGGAAACAAGGCGTAGTTCTGACGGTTCAGTTTTTGGCTACCGGCCCAGGCTCTATGCCATCATACCCAAGAAGTTATGCTCCAGAATGACATCTATCTGTATTCATCATAAGTCCCTTTGGCTAAAAGCATCTGCTAAATGACATACAAATACAAGATGCTCTTTAGTGAGTAGTTAGTATTTAGCGGTTATGCTCGTATCTCTTTTGACCGTTTGAACTACTACGTCCGATGGCTATGCGTAGCGGGGTGTGTGTGAGTGTGTGTATGTATATAGTTATACCATCTCCTTCATGTCATTTGCAGGCCAGTCTGGTCTTCAAGGCAGGCTTCGACGGCGCCTTCCTCTACATCCTCTACTACATCTATGAGGGCTACGACATGCCCCGCCTATCGAAGTGCAGCCTGCCGCCCTGTCCCAACGTGGTCGACTGCTACATCTCCCGGCCCACCGAGAAGAAGATCTTCACCCTGTTCATGGTGATCTCCTCCTGCTTGTGCGTGCTAATGTGCCTCTGCGAGATGGTGTACCTCATCTTCAAGCGCATCCAAAAGCTATTGATGAAGAAGAGGGAGGCGGATAGTAGGATGTTCGCCGAACGCCACGAGATGAAGCCACTGTCCCTGCCGCGGTCGGAGTTCAGGTCGAAGGCGTCCATTCGGATGGACCCCACCAACACGGCGTCCATACAGAATCTGAGCAACACAAAACGGGAGGAGGGGCCCTCTGAGAAGAAGTGAGGAGGAGGAGGAGGAGAAGGAGGAGAAAGGGAGAGAGGGACCGCAAAAGAGAGCGAATGAGTCAGGGAGCTGCTGTGCAGCCATGAGGTTAACTTTGAGCAGACTCTGTGGAGAATTTTTCAAAACAAACTCAGAAAACTCTTAAGATCTTCCGCCCAAACTTTGTCCATTAATGTCATGCTAAATGAAATAGAATACATGAAAAATTGAACACCAAACTCAAAGAAATGAAGGGGATAATAAAAGGGAATGAAATGGGAAAATATTATTTAACCCTATCATTCATTGTTGGAAAGGTTGGCTTGTTATCTGCAAACAAAAGGTTTACTTGTTTGAAAATGAGTATTCTTGTAAATATAACTTTATATTTCGTTTCTTTGTCTATACCAAGGTTATGTAACAAGTATATTCAATTTATTATTTTCTTAAAAGATACACACTGCCCCCTAACGAACAAATAAGATACAGCACAATAATAATAATTGTTTTATTTAATATTTGACTGTATATTGAATTTCTTTGTATACATTTATATTTACTCAAATAAAATCAATGACTTAAATGATGAAGCTCAATTTCTTCTTAGAATTAAATCATATTGTAGGCCTGGAGTGGAAAGTATAAGTGCTTTCATTCTGAACAATTCTTGTTCCTTTTCCTTCTCCTTCGACTGTGTAAAATGTATAATCAAAGCGATCTTTTTTTATATATTCTCACAATTAATTAAAGTGTTGAACTATGAGAATGTGGCGTAATTTCTGAAAAAACAATGAACTATATTGGCTTAACATAGGCCTATATTCTACTCGGTACTACTACAGGTACTACTTCAGTACACCGTGAGAAAGTTAGGATATGATATGGAAAGGTTACATAAGAATGATAAACTATTCTGTCTTTAAAGCCAAAGCAGAAATAGTAATATGCAGAGAGACGAAAGAATGCGGACTTTGAGGTTGAGTTTGCCTTCTGCCGATGACGGTGAGTCATTTGTTCCGTCGTCATAGTTTTTTACATTCAGCCGTCCAATCAGCAGTAGCGCGTGTGGGTGCGGCCGTGACACATAGGGAAATAAACCCTTGATGTTGCTGTTTCTTGGACCGCCAGTACAGATGCGATACTGGAGCAAGTAAAGTCTATTCAACATGAGTTTCCATTACGGCCAGGTAAAGAATATTTCATATTTTGTAACTGGTATGAGAACTACGACAAGATAATACTCTAAACGACAATAGTTTAAGCAACCAGCCAAACGTTGAGCCGCTACAAAACCCATATTATTAAACCCACGAAAAGTTGAATAAACATGTCTTTTTGAGGTTTTAGTGGGCGCTAATGCGGTCATATATCCGTTAATACCCATAGTCGCTAGGCTTATAATGTTGTTTTGTCTACAAATTAAGTATTGTCGCGGCAACTTCGGTCCAAAATCCGAGTTTTTGACTCGGTTTGTTTAGACTGGTTTAGTTACGACTGACACACTCGGCCACGCCCACTGACATACATGCTTCTGGGTTCCTCGAATAGTTTATAAAACACTCAGTCCATCGATACAGTTACGAAATATATCGTTTTTCAATACAATATGTGCTCATTGTGCATACCTGTTACAAACCTACTTACTTTGATCACATTTTTAGGGCTATCCAGGAGGGACTCACCCCCCTCCAGGGTCACACGGTGCACACTACGGAGCTGGCAGCGCTGGTCCAGCAGCCTCTCCCTATGGAGGAGCAGGAGGGGCACCTTACGGCGGATATGGAGCCCCCGGCCAGGGGGTCCCCTATGGGCAAGGGCCACGCGGTCCCACTGCGCCATACGCAGGAGGGCACGCCCAGGGTGGGCCATACGGAGGCTACGGAGCTCAGCCCCAGGGAGGATCCTACGGACACCAGGGTCCCGCAGGTACACTGTGCTCCGACTTTTAATTGGAGGGGGTACGCAGGCAGACAGACAGGCAGACAGGCAGACAGGCAGACAGACAGACGTGAGATGGAATCAACTCTATTCAATCACTCTTTACATGAAGAGACTACAGATCCGGTTCTCTGTCTCTCTGTCTCTGTCTGTGAGAGGGAGGATGATGGATGGAGAGTGACTCACCTCTTCTCCACCATGGCACATACAGTGAGTCGTGTCAGGAAGACAGGGTTCAGTCTGTGCTGCGCGCATCTCCTCCTTTGCCAGCCGACACTGCCAGAGTGATGACTACGTGTGTGTGTGCGCGCATGATCGGTTGGTCTCCACCTGCTAAGGCTGAGTCACAGCCTGATAGTCCATGTCGCTATTAGTCCCCACAGGGACAGAATCCATCAGGTCTCTGGCCTCAAGTGATCTCTCTCGCTCGCTCGCTCTCTCTCTCTCTCAGTCAGTCTGTCTGTCTGTCTGTCCGGCCGTCTGTGTCACTTTCTTTCTCTCTTCTCTCTTTCATCTTTTTTTCAATTTATTATTTCACCTATTCACTTGCCCACCTTGAGCGTCCTTACTCTCCTTCCTTCCCACAGAGCAAACTGCTGTGTCTTTTATGGCCTCCATTTACCTTCAGAAGTTCATGTTTGACCGAATAATGTATCAAAGGAGAGGAAGTGTGAGGTTTAGAAATATGACCTCGGACATCTTAAAAATGTTAATTGGCCAACCTGTGAAAGGATTGCATACTTGGAACAGCTCAGGAGAGTAGTTTGAATAGTGTTAATAGATTGCCTTGAATTAGCCTCTAACTTAAATGTGTATGACAGCAGCCCATATCTTTGCCTATGCCTTTAGGGTTTATTTATTTGTTGTTTTCATTTTCTTCCTTTCCAGTAAGATGTGGCATCAAAGAGACTAGAAGGTTTGCACACTCATCCGAAGTGTATTATTTATGAATTATTTATTAAGGACAACATGATGTGAAATGTGGTTTCAATTGGTCACATAAGGACGCTAAGTGCTGTTTTTATCCTTTTTTAAAGGACGAACTCCCAGCTCCTTCGTCCAATTCAAAACCCATTTGTTAAAAGTATTCCCCTGAAACAGCCGTAGATGTATAGGCCCAAGGCCACAGTTGTAGTCGATTTTTGTTGTTTAAGTTATGATCGGGATAATGTAGGGGCTAGGATGTTGGACTCCCAGCCGAAAGCAACCGTCGGCATCCTTGAGCAAGATGCCTTACCTCGTCTGTTCTTAAATTACCTGTATCTGAATTCACTGGACCCTTTACGGAAACACTTTTCAAAACAAATTGAGTAATAGTAAAACATAAATACTAATTAATTAATTTGGCTATCCGATTTCTGCAAAGCTTGATAGTTATTTAGAATCATTGTTAAACAAATTATTGCTTATTTTGGCCACATGATGGTGCTGTAATAATACATTCAATCTCCCTCAACAGTGGTCCTTGGCAAAAGTTGAGCTACCCTATGCTTGACTAAGCTAGCCCTGATCATACCTACAATATCCGTATGACGCAATATTCATAGTTTCACACACTTCACCAACAAGATGTATCAAATCAAGCTTGGGATCACTGTAAAGTTTCATGCCAATCCTTTATTTATCCTACAGTCTGCAAATTAACCCAAGCTCAGTGCCATAGACGTCTATTGTTGCTCATAAGCACATTAAAACAAGTCACGAGGCATCCTGTTGCTGTGCTGAATCCATCCTTTGCGTTGTTGCTCCTATAGTGTCTCCAGTAGGCGGCGGTGGATGAGACGGATTTGCTCCTAAGGAAAGGGTCTGCACATGCACAGGGGTTTGTGCAGTTACTTTATCCTTGTGATTTATTGTTAATTGTTATTTTTGGACAACAATGAAGCGCCATTTCACTGGTAAGTGTCCGATCACAGATATCACAGCGGACAATGCTTGTCAGCAGAAGCAAGCTGTTTGTTTTTTTCGACAGACAATGCAGTGTAGAAAACAAGATTTATGCGACTGTTGAGTTTTTGACAGTTTTTGTTGGATGTCATGGCTCGTGGCATCATGTTTGATTTTCCACTCTAGTGATATGCGTTTGCGAGAATATGGGACACTAAACCACTGTTTCCCACATCTATAACTATACTTTGTTCAGAAAAAAAAATCTAGTTTTAAAAACATTGTTAAACATTGAGAGTGCTGCACAACTAAAGAACATAAGAGTTATTTTGAATACGTTATAAAAACAACCATAGCAACGCTTCTATTCCCCAAAAAAAGAAAGCGACTGCTTTCACACACAGCTGATGCTTTTCTTATTTATGTATTTTTTAGGCAACAATAGATGTATTGTTTCTTGTGATCAGCTTTAGGGTAGAAACCGGCAGAAAGCTCCAGACAGTTTGTGCTTGCATGGGTGTGGTGGGTCCTATCCCCTAATATATAACTATTTTTGCATCAGTCAGAGTTCTTTAACTTATTTTCCGTTGCATCAAACTTTGCTCTTCTTGTTTTACCTACTCTTTTTATACATTCCTCTTTAGGGTCAGTATGTGTTTGGTTTGGCTCTCTCCATCAATTCTGATTTGACCCCGGTTTAAAATAACAACTAATAAATAAAGGAATAGTTTAAACCTGAGGTTACCAGGGGTGAAACGGATTAGGAAATTAATAGTGTGCTCTGAAATATATTTTGACTCAAGATCCTAAATGTCAATTCCTAGAATGGCTTTGAAGCCTAAAGTCTAAAACCTAAAGTCTGAACAAGTCCCTCCCAAGACCCACCACACAACTACCGTCATACCCCAGTACGTCACCCTCATCTCTCTCCCCTTTTCCTGCCCAGGCAACGTCCCACCTGGGGTGAGTCCAGAGGCCTTCCAGTGGTTTCAGACCGTTGACACGGACCACAGCGGCTCCATCACTCTGAAGGAACTGAAACAGGCGCTGGTCAACTCCAACTGGTCTGCGTTCAGCGAAGAGACCTGCCTGATGATGATCAGTAAGTCACAGATAAGTGGGGCCACCACTTAACCCCGTTGTTATCATTAAGCTTAGTGGTCAATTATGTAGTCTAATAAAGAGGTAAAACATAATGGCAAAGGCACATAACAAGTTAACTAGTGCCAAAAGAGTCTTACATTTACATTGTCTGGTTAAAGATTAAAGCAACCACACGTGCATTTCTGAAAACCATTAGTAAAGCCTTGGTATTTCTGTAGTTGGTAAATGTCAATGATGATAAATGGGAATGATGATCAATTCGTTTTTTCTTGCCTAATGACTAAAGCAAGATAAATATTCATTGCCTAATCGTGTCATCACTAGTGAGAATGGGCATGTTGACGTGGGAGTTAGCCGCTCAGCCCCCCCGTACTGCAGCAGTGACGTCGGCTGTTTTTCTTCCCTCGTGCATTTTATATGTATTTCTTTCCCAGGCAGAATGATAAATTATGCCTGTTTATCTAAGCAAGCTCAAAGAAGAGTTCCCCCTCAAGGACAACCGTGATGAAAGTTGAGGAGAACAAAGGCAGGAGTGACGCAAGGAATATGAATGATGAATGCAATAAAGGCATTCTGTTATTTTCCATGTGGTCAGCTCTCACAGCTATAGGAACTGGGAAGGGGGGAGAAAACGAAACAGAGTAGATGGATGAGGGATCCAGGCAAGCATTGCTAACCGTAACCCCCCCCATCACCTGAAGAGAGAAGATGTTTTGGCCCCCAACTGGTTCTGAATTGTGATTATAATTTTTTATGTGAGGCCGATTTTTTATGTTTTATCAGAGCCGATTTTCCTGTCAAAGTTTTTGAAGGACAATAAAGTTTTGAAACACCAGAAGTCTATGGAGCCAGTCAGGCACTGAACCCAATGCCACAATCCCTGCGTTTCACTCTGATAACCAGTGAAGGAGGCTATTCAGTTACTGCCATCCATTAC
>OOFG01049478.1:1626-21353 GCA_900323295.1 Molva molva
GTGAATCCAAAACATTGTTATGAATGGTGGGGGTGGTGGTAAGAGTGCTAACGAACCTGATAACCTTGTAAAGCCATTCCCTTGTTAAGGTTTCCAAAGCTAAAATACTGTTTTTTCATACAGCTTTGCCCCTTCATGGGATACATGGCTTGGAGACATGAGATCAAACTAAAAAGCCTGTGGGGAGATTCCTCCTGTTTTTTCAATCAGGTCACAGGAGGGGTGGCGTGAGAGCTTTTATGGTGTCTGAGGGGGAGGGAGAGAGAGAGCGAGAGAGAGCTTCCTGAACACAGAAAGCTGGCTGTGTAACTGGTCAGTTTGATAGTGTGGCCTGCTTTTTGATTCCAACGATTGAGGCAATGATTTGGTTTCTTAATGGCAACAAAAAGGGGCATGTTCTTACAAAAAGAAAAAGGACACATTCGAAAGAGAGCCAGGGAAACCGAGCCAATAGGAAGAAAGCTAGGGAGAGTGAGAGCGACAGAGAGACATTGTACTTTGTGGATACCAACCAGACAAAATAAAAGGATACATTGGTAAGTTTCAGAGAGAGCAAGAGCAAACCAGGCCGGGATAGAGAGAGACAGAGACCGAGACATAGAGACCGAGAGTGTGTCATGGTACTTTCTGGATGCCTGTTTGGAAAGGAAGGCTCCGACCAATCAACGCTCTCCAATTCTCCGCCCCCCACCCCCTTCTGCTAACATCATGTTGCTGGCGGCCAGTGAGGGTGAAAAATGAGAAGCAGGATTGATTTGTCTCCTAGCCCCAGATTTACGACCATGTCCATACAGGGCACTGGTCTGCTGCCGCCCGGTCAGCCCAGTGGAATTACCCTTACAGATAGGAGCACTGAGTCCATCCCTCACCACATGACTATGAACACCATGTCCATGGAATCCATACTTTCTGGTCATCATGTCTGGTTTAACGTGGTCCTACTCTCTCTACTGTTAACAGTACAGAGGTACCATTGCCAGGGGTCCCACTAGGCCCACCCATAATACACTGGATTGGAAGAAACATGGGATAAGAATGTCCACCAAATGGCATATTTGAGTTCTTCTTCCATTAGATACCTTCCTCCTCTGACCCCCATAAGATGAGATGCTCACAAATGAACTAGATACTGAAATGTTCCCTTTGACTCTCCTCTTTCACTTTCTCTGGAAAACTCAGGATCAAGTTTCCAGCCCTCGGGAGATTGCAATAATGATTAATGACCAGGGTTCATTTAATTTCCTTCATATCCGGTTGAGTAAACAAGGACATCATTAAGATTTAGGGGTATTTAAAAGCATCAAAAATGAGATAGCTTCATTCTCTCGCTGACACACAACATTTTGATTTAAATGCTGAGATATTTGACTTATCTACTGAAGTGGAGGTAAATATTCCAGTATGTGAAAAAGACCATAAAGTACTCGCCTGTGCACAAACAGAGGAAGTTTTTACTTGTCTTGGGACAGAGATCGGAGAAAAGCTGAAAAACGATTCGCCCAACTGCAGAAAAACACAAAGAAAAGACTCAAAAATACAGTTCATCAAAAAGAAACATTTTTATGGTTGCTTAATGGGATGGTTTAAACAAAACTAAATCAACACAAACAAATGAATGCAATACATTCAATACAATTTGAATAGCATTTAAATGTGTTGTTCCTAGGCCATTCTGTTGCATTTGATCAGGTGGGCTTTATCGGAGCTTAAAGGGTACATTGTACACCCATTCCACCCTGACCAGACCTTAACTAATAAAAATCTAACATTTAATGAAATGTTTTTAGTCCCCATTTCTTAGATAAGGATCAGAAGTATAGAGATCTACAAACAGATGGTGGGCTCAAAGGGACATTCACCCTAATTAAAAAGGAACTGTGTGATGAAAAACAGACATTAATTCACCAGTGGAATATCAGTGGAAAATCAACACTTATGACACAGGTGCCATTTCGTTTTTCCATCTTTCCCCAGAAATAATGATCTGCCATAATATTCCAGAATAATAATGTTCTGTTCAATCAAGACCAGACAAACAACATACATACCGGTGAAAAAAGACTCAATATTAACATAAATACACACAAACAACAAGCCAACTGTATCTTGGATACAATCACAAATTGACTTACTGCACAATGAACAAGTAGCCTGCAATCCAAACAAAGTTAAAACAAAACATTTTCTGGGAATGGGATAATGAATGAGATACCAATATACAGTGTTCAATACAATGAATCCTTCAGAATCTCTCACCAGGTTCCCGGTTGAGCTCCACATCAAAGTAGCACTGAGGCCGGTCTTTCACGCCCATTGTGGTTACAGTCAGCCTGACCTAAAGGATTTAAAAGCACCAACAAATTAATCTGGTGTCAAGTTATAGATGGGGCATTCCCCATTCAAACTACCTAATGAGAGCAGACCTCCAAACAAAGTGTGTGGTTACAAGGATAAGACTGGAGGCAAGGTGAGAGAGAGAGAGAGAGAGAGAGAGAGAGAGAGAGAGAGAGAGACACACAGTGAAGTCAATAGGGAAATGCAACAGTATGCAAAACAATTCACTGTTACACAGAAAGCTAACCAGGAGTTGATCTATTGGAACAGAATGTTCCACAGGAGGCTGCTAGAAGTGGACAATCTCTCAACATGATAACTACTGAGGGATCTGCTTAACTGATTGTGTTGTGAGTTGTAAAGGCTGAATAACAGTTAATATTTCCCCATTACGAGAACAATTTAGTAAGACACAACACAAATCAACTACTTTTCGATAGTGTCTGCTCAAAAATATTTACATAAGCACTTTTGTAAATATCACTCCACCCTTACGCAAACAACAATAGTCAACACGTATATACGACAGAGACGCGGATTTCAATTACACACCACCGTGTATCCATTTCAATTACTATGCACGGATCAGAGACAGGTGGGGTCTCTCCCGAAGTCTTGCACTTGGGTTGTATTAATAGCATTGTTATAGCAGGTCGCAATGCCTGTCCGTTTTGAAGGTTGGATGCCTTGTATTGCCGTGCTGAGAGGCACCAGGTTAATTATAGGCAACCCATTATCTTCCAGTCGAGCTCTAGGACAAAACTTCCTGTTCAGCCAAAGCGTCCCAGGACATAGGCCTCATGTTGAACAGTTCAAACTGCAGAGAAGCAATACCATCGGGCCGAATTAGTGGAGCTCTAGATGAAAGTAAGAAAGATGTACATGCCAAAAAATTGTATTAAGAGCTTTGATTAATTTTGTTTCATTGGGAAAAAGCATAACTTCCTCTTGTCTCAAAACAAGGAACTAACTTACTGTCTAAACAGAACACCTTGAAATGAATGCAGAAATACATCAAAAGGATGTGAGCGCTGGGCACGATTTTACTTATTGTTGATGTTGTGTAACGTGACCAAAGCTAAAGACTAAAGACTTAAAGAGTCTCTATTATACACTTCAAATATGATAGAGCCATATAAATCCTAAACTAAAGTAAATACGTACGTTATGCCGTTTATAAAATAATCCCATCAGTTAGCATAGTAACGTTAGCTAGCCGTTTGTGACTACTACCGTCACTAAAACGGGATTTATGAGTTGCTAAACGAGTAGCAAATCGCAACCTAATTTAGAAGACATACTCCAAACTCAAAACATAATTCCGTCTAGTAAATTGTTAGTTACTGTTCCACGACAAAATGCATACATACCTGAATATAGTAGCAACCCCTTGGGTAGCTGGCAAGCTGTTGGTCACTGACTGGTGTCTGGAAGCCTACTTTACTTAAGTTGAGAGAGGATCCTGAATTGTAGCGTTATCCTGGTCTACCGCAACTCAATTTCCGGTCTTCTACTTCCCAAAGAGCAAGACGAATAAGATCATGACAAGACCAACAATGACAAGGATAATAAATATGGACTTTGACGATCTTTTGACTTAACAATATCCTAAACATGTAACGAATACGGATAACCTTCTATTGAAAGTCCTTCCCTCTCTCTCTCGCCGCTAAACCCAAGTAACTGAAAGTCCCGCCCCCTCTCGCGCCAATAACGCTCATTTGGAGCATCCCGTTCCTGGCGTTCCGTCGTGAGATGATAACGCCCGGGAATGAAGTGAAAGCGTACTGCACGAACGATGCTGCCAACCTCTTTTGTCCCTTCTGGGTTCCCGTGTGTTGTGGTCGACCAGGAAGAACAACACAGAGCGAGGCCGTGCTAGCTTGTTGATGTCCACAAATACAACGTGCTCAGTATTGTAAATCACGTCTACATTTATTTTTACGTATTTATACGGTTACAGGTTTTTCACAACATGTTGTTACCTCTCAAGATAAAGTAGCTATTTGACAATATAAATCAAGGGATACTGAGGTAAGGGTGCCAAGCAACGTTGGTGCAAGTCCACACATACACGTCCATCGATATCACTGCAATGTTATGAAAACCTACAGTGCCTCGGTTGTCTCTTCAACTATCCACACAAGTGACTGAAAACGACCTCTTATTACACAGAGAGATGACTGCGTTCAGTGACGACGAGCCTAATTTCTTCAGATGTAGACGTTGTGTGATTCATTGGCCAAGTGGACCATGCCAATGATCCTATTTGCCTTTGTGGTCCGGGTGAGGGACGGCCTCCCCCTCTCAGCCTCCACGGACTTTGCGCACAACCGAGAACTCCAGGAGAGGAAGCAGCAGCTCAGGAAGATGAGCAAGGCACTGAGCCGTTTCCCCGAAAGAGGGACGGTCAAGGGCCAGGACCTAAACATATAGTAGGAACTAAGCATATACACTTCTAAAGTTATGTCCGACTAAGCAATACACACATGGTGTTTTGATTTACACTCATCTAGGGTATCATATCTCTGGTGGCAGAAGCTACACGGCAGATGACCCCGGTGGCTGTTTGTTTACTAAAATACCCATTTCCCTCCCAATGTCTTAGCTTCGTTTCTTCAGAGGGTGTGTCCTATATGGCCGTGTGCCACCGCGGCCTCTCTGTTGCCAAGGCCTTCTGTTTTCTGGAGGACTTGTGCTGGGCATTCAAGGCATGCTTCGATAGCAAGGCGGTCAGCCTAGCGGCCAGGCCATATCCCTTTTTGGAATTTGGTGAGTAGGAGGAGGTAGCCTCACCATTAGGGAGTGGCCCATGATTCAGTCCTACATGGTACCTGTGTGCCGAGAGCAACTCTTGTTTTTTCTGATACAGACGGCACTATTCAGCAGCTAAAGCAGCAATACAACCAGATTGGAGGCGGCCCAGCGCTGGAGATCACATTGGCTGAGGTCCAGGATGACCTCAAAGCACGCCCTCCAAAAGTGCTAACAATAGAGGAGTTGGAGCTAGCCCAGGAGCTGGCCAACGGGCATGTAGAGCAAGGTCCTGGGTCTGGTAGGTCTTTCCCATCAACATCTCCTATCATAATAGGTGTTGGGGATTCCACGTTAGGCATACATTACCATTAGTATACAAAATATTAGAGGGTGATAAGGGTAAGGATAGTCTGACACCTTGGGTGTTGGATGTCCCAGCCAAAAGGGACTGGCTTTGATCCCCAAAAGGGACTGGCTTTGATCCTTACCTGGAGGGCCCCTTGAGCAATACATTGTGATTTAATTTCATGGGGGGTTAACATAGCAACAGGAGGTGGTTTAGAGTAATGTAGTAGTAGTTGGTTCTGTAATCTAAAATGTGTTGGCTGCGTAGGTCCGAATGTGAGACTAGAACCGGTGGCTCCAGCAGGCATATTGTCCCTGGTCCTCAACATCATGTGTGCCTCTCTGAACCTCATCCGGGGAGTCCACCTCATAGAGTACACATTCCAGGTAAGAGGGTTGCATCATTACAATGTTCCCATTTGTGGTCTGTTGTGTGTCTTCAGAGTTGTGAGGGTGTTTGACTCCCAGCCTGGAGTCAACCCCAATGTGCTCAGTCTACCTGTAGGCCTCTTTGAGTAGAACCTCTATCCCAAACCTGCTCATGAAGGTCAGGATTTGAATTCACTGTAAGTCTCTTTGAATAAAAGTGTATGCTAAATTACTAGTAAAAACACATCTTGCTAAGCATGTTTTTTTCATAAACAGCAACAATAAAACAGTATTTCAAGGTAGTGTTATATTCTTGAGCCTTTGATTAATGTTTTACTTCTATGCTGTAGAAGTGACAGCACATAGTTGTTTATTTGACACTCTGAATGGGAAATCTATAATTATCTCATATTTGAACACAGGACGACTATGACGCACTATGGAGTGTGGTGGCATTTCTCCTGGCATTTGTTCTTTGTCTTTTTCAGGTAAGACACACTCTTATTGCTGTTGCAGCTCAAAGTAACGCATTGTATTTTTCAAAATGACTTGCTAACACCAATCCATGTGTGGATGTCTCCAAACAGTGCCAGCTGTATCTCTTCCACTCGTCTCACAAGAGGTTCAAGTCGGTCTCTCTGCTGGGCGTGCTGGTGCTGTGCAACGCCTACCTGTTTGGCCTGAGGAACCTATGGCAGCTGCTGTTCCACACCACCGTGGCCTGTGTCTCCACCGCCCTCATCCTGTCCCGCAAGCTGCTGGACAGGAGCAGCGACTGTGGGGTGTGAGGGAAGTCTCTCTCTCGCTCTCGCTCTCGCTCTCTCGCTCGCTCTCTCTCTCTCTCGCTCTCTCTCTCGCTCTCTCTCTCTCTCTCTCTCTCTCGCTCTCGCTCTTGCTCTCTCTCTCTCTCCACAGCTTGTTGCAGGTAAAGGAAGTTAATGAAGGGAAAACTGGCCAAATGATGCCCAGTGGACTTACTTTTCTTTATACAGACCACTTTTAATTCGTCATGATGTAGGGATTAATGACTAAAGGAGTGTCATTTTATATTTTTGTTGGACTTACAGGAAGCTGTTGCACTTTGAGTATTTTTTTTCTTATTTTTCGCCAAGACCAAGAAAATTAAAGAGCAAAAATGGAATTAATCATTTATTTGTTCCCAGCTCCTTGAGCAATATCAATAGCTGTAATTCATTTTAACATAGAAAGGTAAAGAAATGTTAAAAGACTACTGAGCTTCAGGCATATGTGTAGTAGGGAAAGTGCTTGTTGATGGCTGGCCACGGTGTTTAGGATTGATTTTTACTTTTACTTATGGAGAGAAATTGGCTTTTGTCTGTTATTCAAAAAGGCAAAGTGTCCAGAATACTTTTTTTAATTCAACTCTCAACCAAAGTTTTAGAATTGAAGGAAAACCCTTTGTGCTACCTTAATCCTTCCAGTTGTCCAACCATTTTAAATGACATTTTCATGGGTTTATGCTGGGTATTATTGTTGTGCTTCTGATTGTTGCTCAATCAGGATCTTAAAGAGTTTACAATGCGAAGTAAGGTATAATGGTGAGAGGCTTCCATTTATATTGACATTTTTTATATGGAAATAATGCATTCTCGATATTTTTGGGCATTTTTGTTTTCTTGCTTAAGAATGATAGGCTATGCTATTTGGGTGCTTTACTGAGTGCTGGGCTACTCTTTTCAAACACTCCGATCTGAGTCTTATATCTATTATAAAGAGACAAAGGCTTATTAACAAATCATTTTCAATATTATTGACCTCGCCCATTTATAAAATTTAGAGTTTAATTTAATCAACTCTAAATTATTTGGCTGTTTCGAATACTTTGTTTGAAAACAAAAATGATAACCGTATAATTATTCAATGCCTGCTTCCAGTCTGTTATACATCTGTTATATATATTATCAAATGTTTATTCTGTTATTAATATAATAAGCACTGTAGAGTTCTTGATGAGAATGTCAAAATGAATGTCAAAATTCTGCACTACTGATTTTGTTATTATTGGTTGTATTTCTATTGAATATTTGTATTTCATTTGTTATTGCTACTGCAGTTGATCTTAAGTGGGGTAGATATTGGGCTACGATGAAGTCATTGTTAATTCAGTTTTAAAGTGTTGTTTTATTTGTAATAATAGGGCTGCTGATGAACGTGGAGCAATTGGTTGAATGTGTATCTATTTTTTGTTTTTGTAGAAATGTGCCTAAAATGCCATGCAGTGTGAAGAGTGCATATGTAGCAAAGAAGGAGATAACTAAGGTTGGATGAAGGACTACGTCAGAGGAATAGCATTGTGGTTACAATGGCAACAATGTCTGTCTTTCCTGTTATAACTGCTTTCATTATCAAATGATCTTTCACAAGAAATGAAGAATAAAACATGATGTTAAGGAAAGACAATCCCACAAGTAGATTGCCTTTAGCCGTAGTTTACTAGCATATAGTTGTAAGTCATTTAATTGTTTTTGAAGTTTTTCCAACGAAAAGTCATTAATACTTACATTTTTATACACAGGATGTTTAATCAGAAGAATCTAAAATAATGCCCTGTTTTGTCTAAATTATTAGTTTTTCCACTATATAAAAGCAAATCTTTTGTAACAATTTCATATTTGTGATCTTGTATAATAATTAGTGCATCTGTGATGCTGAGAGATTTTTATAGAAAGAAAATGCAAATAGAGGGGAGATTGACAAAATATTTAGACTGTGGATTTCCCTACCAACATGATTGCTATGACTTAATGAAAAGGTCAGTAAATATTATAATAATTGTGTGTTTGGCAACACTGAAGAACTGCACTGTTTAATTATCATATGTTCTTGATATTTGGGGTAATCAAATGTCTTACCTGGCTACAGAACCGTGTCTGAAACATTGTCAGAGCATATCAGGTGCTATGATTTGATTTGTTATTTTGGTTCCTTCTATCTAAATGTCATACGGTAGAACATTCTTTCCTGACCCCATTGTTCAATTATAAAGATAACTAAAATACATTTGCTTATTCATTGGCATTTCTAGATAAAGCATTTTTCACACCTAATCTTCTGCTTTGGTAAAACTGACATTTCATTAATAAATAGAGGCTTTTTAATTTGCCGTTAGTTTTTTCATTTGATTCTGTAAAAATACATGCTATGCCAAAGATAGTTTAGTTAACTTAGCCCACTTATAAACTTTTAGAAAGTCTACCATTTTGCCTTTGCCTAAAATGTATAGATATGTTCACTTGTTGTACTAACTTTATTCTCTCTGCGGTAGGCCTACATTTTTCATTGACTGTAACATTGACTTTTAGTTGTTTGGCTTATACAACAGTACAGCCCAAACTACAGTAGTTTTGTATTGAACCTTTACACAGAGTTGGCCAACATCGGAAATAATGTTAGCTCAAACTGTTGGGTTGTATCAACGGTACCATATCAATTCAATAATGTATTTCTGCTTTGTGAAGCCAGGGGGCGCCCTTACACTACCAGAGAGGTAAAGTCAGTGAAATTCTTCAACAGGGTTTTGGAGAAGGATAACCCTTCGTGGCTGCCTGTCTATTGCCATTTGTGATTCCATACAATTTCACACCACATTTATCAAGTTCACACAAATGGGCACAGGTGTATTTCATGTTTGACATTAAAATAGGTCAAATTCAGATCAGAGGAATCCTTCACTAGAACATGACATTTTTATTTAATGAAGCCACTGCAGTAATTGATAAGCAATAACCTGAATTTAAACTCATTTGAATTGAATTGACGACACACCTAACCTTAACACTCAAGTGAACTTGAGTGTCAATTATTACGATTGAGATAGATTGCATATTGATAACACCTTTCTCAAATTCAATTTGCAAAGGCCTCGATGTCTGTCATACAACAAATGAACTTAATTTCCATAAAAACAACAAACATGAGTATTTGGATTGGACATTTCTAGTTCTCTTTTCAGTAGGTTTAGTATTTGTATTAAACTGAATAGAATTTGTAACCACCAAATTCCCCCCAACGACGGCTCACAGGGAGTTTAGTCTTTATGTTCACCCCTTTGTGTTTCCTTTGGAACTTTTATCTATTCACTTTTTTTACTCATGACTCCACAGGACCTGCAGCCTTGGGCCCCTGATCCTTAGACACTCCCACTGGAGCCCTTGGAGACGTCATGGCTCCACAGGACCTGCAGACTTGGGCCCCTGATCCTTAGACACTCCCACTGGAGCCCTTGGAGACGTCATGACTCCACAGGACCTGCAGACTTGGGCCCAGGAAAAGCACCTCCATGGTTCGCATTTTAGAGCCGTCTCGTTTGCAGTGACCAAGCTTGTTCATCCTAATTGGCCACAACAACTTCTGCTGCTACCTAAAAACAACCCTGAAGTAGTCTTCCAGGAGTCTTCTGTAACATCTGTCGCCTATAGAGAACAACCATGTTGTGAGCAATTAACACTTTTTTGTGTTAATGTAGGAGCCTTTCCTTTCCATAACAAATTGCAACCAGCCAGGAATTGTTATTCCTCCTCCAAGAGGGGCAAAGTGCCCCAGATAACCTCCTACCAGCGGTCTTTGAGAAACGTAGGCCCTACCTGAAGATATGTTTTGTCTTCCTTGCCCAGTGACCTATGAATGTCAAAGCTCTTCCTGGTTTGTTCCATGGCAGGGGGCCATCAGAAGTCTCCCAGCGAGCTCATTTAAACTGATCACGGTGAGTCACTCTGCCCCTCTTGGTCCGCTTGCCACTGTTTATTTAATACTGTACTCCTCCTGGTGCTTTCTTGTGAATGCCAGACCGTACTTAAACACTTTCCATTCATTTCTTAGCCCTCAGTCATATTCCCGTCGCTCTGCTGTGACCGCCCGTGGCCCTGGGCATTTCTAAACGGGCCGGGTTATCCGAAAGAGACGTATTACAGAGCAAAGCTGTGAGTGGACCAATCGCTTCTAAATAACAAACAAATGTTATTTAAATATAGCTTCCCTTTGAACTTTATATCAATATACAGTTCAACACTTTATATCAAAGTAAAGTTAAAAATAAGCAGATTTTGGGGTTAATTGTTTTGTTTTCATCATGAATAAAACATTTATATTATCTTTTGTTTCAGTCGTTCAGCTTTACTGAATAAATGTTCACTGAATGAACATAACACTAGAAGCTAACAACTGTTGGGGCAGAATTTGTCTGCATGTTTTATACTTGACGTTGTCTTGGGTACAGGATTATAATGTGATGTTTTTATGTAATATATTGTTTGTGCAGTGATTTGCCTGTATCAAGGTCAGGACAAAGTTAATTAAGTAGATAATAGGTAACTTCTCAAACTATCTAACCATTTGAGAATGAGTTAGTTAATTGTCAAATGGAGTCCTTCCAGTGGTAAGCTCACAGCCCACTTGATTGAACAGCTTATTGACTGCATTGGACCGGACCCAAGAATAATCACAACTAAAATACTGCTTTAGTTATCGCTTAACCACACAATTAGACTGCTGATAACCTGGAGTTCAACGTGACCTGAATTAACATCACCTCCTCATCCAAAGCTAAACTATTTCAAGTGGATTCGATGGACTTTGTCTTTAATTGTGTCCTTAAAGAAATCCAGCAAGTTAAAGGAAAGCCCAAAGTATTAAGCACACATTCAAAACCGTCAAAGGTTTTCAAAAACGTGTATCCATTAAAAAAAAGATGGCAGGTGAGATTAAACGCACACCCTTTCATGAATCATCGACATATACAACTACAAATGTGGGCCTCAAAATGTTTTTCTACACTTTTCTTTCTTTCTAGTTTAGCCAGCCTCAAAATTGACCACATTCAACATGCATTGCTTGAAAGGAAGTCATTTATTTGTCCCATTGCTGCAGCACTTTTCATATCCAAAGGTCAAAGAAGAGCCGATTTCCAGAAGGTAATCGGCCACAGAAAGCACAGGCAAATGTTTCAGAAGCTCTATTGAGCACATCAAGGGATTCATTCATCTTCAGACGCGTCATTATTTTCATGCCAGGTTGTTGTAGTAAAGGTTATTGGATTACTCTTTAAAGGGAAGGGTTAGGGTTTACTACTACTATCTACACTTTCAACACAGGAACTAAAACTACTACTTGGCACATTTACTGTGGGAAAGCTTTTGAACGGCTGTGAAAGTAATTATGACAGAAGAAAGAGGTTCATTGTCAAGCGAGACTTTGCAAAACATAGCTTTAAGTTTTTTGCTTATATTTGTAAATTCCAGTTGGAATGTTCAACTATTTGGCAATAGTTTCATTGGATGTTATGTCAGTCGTGAACATTAAATTACTATTCAAATATATGTGTTTATAAGTAAAATACATGTTGGTTAAGTTAATCTGCAAACTAATTGCCATACTAATAATTTAATGTCCAAATACAGCTTTGGTTCATTTCAGCTTTCAGGACAAAATGCATCACCTTGTTAGGATGTGAATGCCCACACTGACCTGCTCTATACAATGTGATGTAAACACGCCCTGGCACCGTGTGAAGCACCATGACTCATATGTTCCACCTCCGAACTCAATTGAAGAATTGGCTTTGAATCATAAATGTAGAAGGTGAGCCACAAGCATCCTGTCATTGTATAACTTTGTGAAACCATTTCCTTAATCCTGTTTACACCTAGTGTACACACGTCAGAAACCCACCAACCTAGTTGGGTGACACTATCGTACTCTGTATGTGTTTTTTTGACAAATGGCTTATAATGGCACATAGTACTTGATATTTACTGCAGTTATCAGCTGTTGAGTGAAAGCAGCCCCCCGAAAACAGCAGGAACAACAACATCGTCAATATCCAATATTCAGCATCAAACATTACATGTGAAACACAGATGCTGCGAGATTGTAATGGCTCTATTCAAGCTCAGTGATCCAGGAATGTAGCATTTGAATAACCATGGAATTTGGTTATAAATGGATACTATCATAAATTAGTGTAAGTAGTAGCATGTATACATGGGACGTACAACTATCAGATGTTGGACTTAATCACATCTTTTTTATTTCTTCATTTATCATTTTGTTTGTTATTCATTAATTTTTTATCGCGTACAGCGTTTTTTGCCGCACCTTTTGTAATATTTGTGGTAGTTTGTGGTAATATTGGTGGTAGCCTATGGTAATATTGGTGGTAGTTTGTGGTAATATTGGTGGTAGTTTGTGGTGATATTGGTGGTAGTTTGTGGTGATATTGGTGGTAGCTTATGGTGATATTGGTGGTAGTTTGTGGTGATATTGGTGGTAGTTTGTGGTGATATTGGTGGTAGTTTGTGGTGATATTGGTGGTAGTTTGTGGTGATATTGGTGGTAGTTTGTGGTGATATTGGTGGTAGTTTGTGGTGATATTGGTGGTAGTTTGTGGTAATATTGGTGGTAGTTTGTGGTAATATTGGTGGTAGTTTGTGGTATTGCTACCAGTGCTATCTTTCGGTCTGCCTGTGTTCTCATAACGTCTCACAGTTTCACAGCTCTGTGTAATCTGTTACATGAACACTGTCTGCCGTAATGGACAAAAATGATGTGTGAAATGACAATATCCACAAGGCCTAAAGTGAGCGCTTCTTTAAAATGAATGTTACGCAAATTAACAGATACAGATCAGAGTTTGGTTCAAGCCTCCCTTGAAAGTCTTTTGGGAATGAATGAGGGTACGACACTCAAGCGAAGCCAAGCGGCGACCGGCTGTGAATTCATGTCTGACCGTGTAGCGTCTGCTTGGAGGTGTCCTTCTGTAACCTCCACAGTCAGAGGGATATCAGGGCAGTCTTATCAAAGGCTGATGGGAGGTGTCCTTCTGTAACCTCCACAGTCAGAGGGATATCAGGGCAGTCTTATCAAAGGCTGATGGGAGGTGACCTGGCATTTTGAAGTAGGGTGAGGCTACCAAAGACGTATCACCTTGACCCCAGGCCTAAGAACCCATCCATTCAGAACACACTTCCAGGCACTCGCACATGCCTGCAGACATAGCCACACAAGCACACACACAAACGCAAAGTGGGTTGTCTGCTCATGGACGATTGCTGGCCAGTAGTCTCACGGCTGACAAGCTCAAATCTGGGTGAACTGTGTGTTTCACTTTCATTCGCCTCATTTCGTTTTGTGCTACCATGTTGCTGGAGGCAGGGAACTGTAACCATGTGATTGGAGAACATAAATTCAGCCAGCAGTAGCAAACAGCGTCTGTAAAGATTTGAAATCAACAGCGTGTAGACTGGTCAGTGTAGAAATACACTTATTAAAATCCCCTTCTGACAGCTTCTTCCTGTCAAGTGATCAAGTGAGTTTTCTTCGGTAGAATTTCTCCGTAATTAAACTGGAAACAAGGCGTAGCTCCGCACCTTGCACTTTATGGTTTCGGGCCCAGGCTCTGAGCCGGATCAGAAGTCCTGTTATGACATAGTAGGACTGCTGGATCAGAAGTCCTGTTGTAACATAGTAGGACTGCTGGATCAGAAGTTCTGCTGTAACACAGTAGGACTGCTGGATCAGAAGTTCTGCTGTAACACAGTAGGACTGCTGGATCAGAAGTTCTGCTGTAACACAGTAGGACTGCTGGATCAGAAGTTCTGCTGTAACATAGTCGGACTGCTGGATCCAAGATTAGATGGCCATTGACCCACTTGGTCACTGACCACACAGTGAAAGTGACAGACTGTCACTGAAATGTACAAGATGCTGTTCTTCATTAAGCAGATTCAACACGTCATCTAAAGTGCTGATCTTAGTCACATTCTTTTCCAATGATATCTCATGAAATTCGTTCGGGGGGGTCAGCATAGACAGGACCATACTCACTAATCCATTCATAACACAAGGTGTGGGGACGGGGTGGTCTTGGCTTGTTTACTTGTTATTTGTTATAGCCCGGTATTCCCCGATATTACAAGCCATTAACCAGGTTTAACCAGGCTTATTTAGCAGGGAGAACTACATTGGAGCGGACCCAAACATAGTTTTAATGAGAAAACCAAACAACCTACACCTTCATGATATCAGTGCACCGCTGGGAGAAGCTGTCATGTTGATTTTGGGCTGTGGGCTTGTGAGCGGTGTCTCCGTAATTACGTCTCACTGGATGTGTCATGTCACAGAGAAATGCTTAACCCTTCAATAGCCGTGGACATTTTAATTGATTGGCTTGTAGCAGAACTAACCGAGGAATTCTGATGAATACCGTTGCGAAAAGGCAACGCGATCTAATAACAGCACGCATTACACAGGAGTAGACACTCACAGAACACAGTCCAAATTAAGTGTTGTCACTTTGCTAGATGGGGAACATCTGCCTTTAATACCTCTTTCCCTTATTAAACTCAGTGTAACCTTTGCTTGAATCCTCATGTAGAGTAGTAGGCCTGTGGAAAGTATTTGATCATACTCAAGATTGACAAAGGTTTTAAAGGAATAGTGTGCAATTTCTTCAACAACAATGCACTTCTGATGAAACACTACTACTATTACTAATAAGAAATAATAAAAAAGAATAATCAACAGATCAAGCACAATCAAGAAGATGTTCTGATGAACTAGTTGCGGTACGGTTAAGTATGTGACCATACCCTTTATTATTTTGCTTGGTTGTTGTTGTTAAGTGTCAAACTTTAACTAAGTACTCAATAAACATGGTTCTCTTAAAAAGACAGACGAGAAGGCTTTTCTAAATAATTGAATACACTGTGTGCACATTGTGTGAAAGACTGTACAAGCTCCATGAAAAAAAGATTTGGCAACACAACTATTTACAGACATTTTACAGCAAAAGGAATATTCAAAATACGACACTGCTAAGTCGATGATGTGTACAAATGAACAAACAGCACTGAAGAACTACAACCTGTACTGAAAGAGTACACTCTTAGTCTCAAAGTTGTTTTACAAGGACTACATGCAACAATGCAATCATACGAATCAGCTCGGAATATATACACAAAATATCCAGTTAAATGCAAAATATTTCAAATACAATATAACTCAAACACAAACATTAGCATTAGTTTGTATTTGTATGTTTGGAACTATATCTCTCTTGGCATGAAACTATATCTAACTAATATCCAAATAATAACCCTCCAATAACAGTCACTTAAATACTATAAATTGTAAAATAATTAGAACAACGTGTTACTGTGTTCTTCAACATTTTATATTCAGCGCGATCGTATTCATGTCCAGATTCCTACCCGGCTCGATAGTCATGTGTACATCCATCAATGTGACACTGAACGAGCGGCAGGCCTACTTCGGCTGAATTACAATTACATTGAGAACATCAACTCGAGCACATGGCTCATGAGCTGAAAGGGACTTTCTGAACATCATAGTAACCTCTAATAGAAACCCCCCTTCGGCCTATCCACATGGTTTCTCCCATAGCCATTGATATGGGTTTCTTCTCTTAACGGGAAACATAAACAAGTTATTGCCGTGCCAACACTCAGCTCAACACTCAACACTCAGCCATCTCAGCTACGGACTGAGATGGCAGCTCTCTAGTTTGGTTTGGCCTTAGACATTCCCTCTTAGAAAGCACACAAGACAGTGTGCGTCTTGAGTTTCAACTCTAACCTCGTAAACTGGAAAAGCGGTGACAGTATTCTGAAAGGGGCTAGCTCTCCGCATGTCACTGCTTTTTTTTACATTAACTCTAATAGCCGCTGCTGACTGAGCTGCAGCACCTCCGCTAGCTAGCTAGCTAGCTCCTCGAGTGCTGCCTACCGTGAGCAGCCGTCTCCACACATAAGCATGTGTGACTTCATTAATTCACTGGTGACTGATGGAGAGAGAGTCAAGTGTTGTGAAAGCACTCTCGCCCCCATCCTCGCTCCACAGAGCCCCGAGCAGCAGTGTCTAGTGTAATGACTGATCTGACTGGAACCACTGAAGGGTTACACTTGCCCCTTTACACGAGCAGTACGAATGTCCTGCTTTTCCTCATGTCCCCGTAGATCTAATGGGCCTTTTACTGAATTACTGTGCCAAGGCAGTTTACTTGATGAGGTTGAGACTTTATCAAATAAAGTTTAAACCTTATCAAACAAACTTTATTGACTATTCTTTCATGGCGATGCTCATTTCATTTTGGCATAAAAAAAGAAAATGTAAAAACATACCTAAACAGATGAATTATTAAAAAATGCATTCCCGAAAAATAAATCTTTAACTAGGTCAAAAAGTAACTCTAACCAGACATGCCTCGGAAAGTCTCTGGAGTGCTGATAGACAATAAAATGCAAGAAGATACGACACCGACGCAGAACAAACCTGACAAGAGAGAGAAAAGGTTACGATGAAGGCCCAGGGTAGGGTGAGGAGGCTGGAGGTGGGCTGTGGGGGGGAGGATAGCCTCTGATGAGGACGAGGCTCAGGGTTGGGTGAGGAGGCTGGTGGTGGGGTGGAGGACAGCCTCTGATGAGGACAAGGCTCAGGGTTGGGTGAGGAGGCTGGAGGTGGGCTGTGGGGTGGAGGACAGCCTCTGATGAGGACGAGGCTCAGGGTTGGGTGAGGAGGTGGGCTGTGGGGTGGAGGACAGCCTCTGATGAGGACGAGGCTCAGGGTTGGGTGAGGAGGCTGGAGCTTCTGATGAGGACGAGGCTCAGGGTTGGGTGAGGAGGCTGGAGGTGGGGTGGAGGACAGCCTCTGATGAGGACAAGGCTCAGGGTTGGGTGAGGAGGCTGGAGGTGGGCTGTGGGGGGGAGGATAGCCTCTGATGAGGACGAGGCTCAGGGTTGGGTGAGGAGGCTGGAGGTGGGCTGTGGGGTGGAGGACAGCCTCTGATGAGGACGAGGCTCAGGGTTGGGTGAGGAGGCTGGAGGTGGGCTGTGGGGTGGAGGACAGCCTCTGATGAGGACGAGGCTCAGGGTTGGGTGAGGAGGCTGGAGCTTCTGATGAGGACGAGGCTCAGGGTTAGGTGAGGAGGCTGGAGCTTCTGATGAGGACGAGGCTCAGGGTTGGGTGAGGAGGCTGGAGCTTCTGATGAGGACGAGGCTCAGGGTTGGGTGAGGAGGCTGGAGGTGGGCTGTGGGGGGGAGGACAGCTTCTGATGAGGACGAGGCTCAGGGTTGGGTGAGGAGGCTGGAGCTTCTGATGAGGACGAGGCTCAGGGTTGGGTGAGGAGGCTGGAGGTGGGGTGGAGGACAGCCTCTGATGAGGACGAGGCTCAGGGTTTGGTGAGGAGGCTGGAGGTGGGGTGGAGGACAGCCTCTGATGAGGATGAGGCTCAGGGTTGGGTGAGGAGGCTGGAGGTGGGCTGTGGGGTGGAGGACAGCCTCTGATGAGGACGACGAGTGCAGAGAAGAGCGTTCGTTAAATGAACAATCAAAACTGACCGCCACCCACAATGATTGCCCATCCAATTGGAATTTAGGATGACGGGTGGCGCCAGATAGCCTCAGCGCTTCCCTCTTTAGACTACAAGTTTCTCTGTGTTACCGTCAGGCGACAGATTTTTGACTAGCACTAATGCAATACGATATTGCAAACACGTTTGTGTGAACAACCATCACAATCAGCAACACCCTGACACAATTCCAGTAGTATTGATTCCAAAGTATTGATTATGTTATTTCCTGTAGGATGATTGGGAGGGGGGGGGTCATTTGTGTAGGGGATCAGGCAGAACAGGGGTCAACCTCTTAAGTGATTTCTTCAATCAGTTCATAATTAAATAAAAATGCAGCGCTAGCAGATTCTTTTTCTTTTCCCTGCGGCTCACAATTGGATTCTCAGCCAAAGCTCATTTAATAAGTTAAATCCCCCATTGCTCACTGACTGGGATGCTTAGGGGAATCAATGGGAAATGAAGCGATGATCCATTCTAACACGATCCATGCAGCGTCCTGGACAAAGGGGTATGGCTCCGAGGGGATGCCTCTGTCATGGTCCCTGTCCTCCGATGTTCACTGTTCACTGTGAGACAGATCTCCGATGGAAACACAAGAGAATCTGCTGTTGCTGGTGAATGAATGCATTGGTATTTCTCTTTTTTTGTGCGTTAGTGTGAGTAGCTGCTTTTGAAAACGGAATGTTTATAATCAGCCATTTTACATACGTAATTTTCTTTTTTTGTCTGCTCGTGTGCAAATGTGTATTTATTTTCCTCTCCTCCTCCCTGCGTTTCGAAGCTTACATGTATTGCGTAAATAGAATACACAAGAGCTAAGGTGTTTCCATGAAAGCTGTTGTTGGGTCAGGGTGTACGAAAAAAAAAGATTCACGTAAGAATCGCGATTCTTCTTATTCTTCTGAATCGATTCACAACTTCCAAAAATCCAATAAATTTGTTTCCTTTTGTCTTAGGTGTGCCTTTGTGTGTTTACATTATTGCAATCAGTTGATCGTTTTTTTTCAGATTTTAAAGCGACTTAATCATACACACTCTGCTTTCATGCCATCATTTGAACTGAGGGGTGCTCATCCATTTTGAATCAGAAATCGTTTTGACTCTAGAATCAATTTTGAACCAAATCATGACCCCAAAGAATCTAATTTGAATCATGAGATACCGAAAGATTCTATATACACACACGTACATACGTCATGACAGAGGACTATATACTATATACACACATGTACATACGTCATGACGGAGGACTATATACTATATACACACACGTACATACGTCATGACGGAGGACTATATACTATATACACACACGTACATACGTCATGACGGAGGACTATATACTATATACACACACGTACATACGTCATAACAGAGGACTATACACACACGTACATACGTCATGACAGAGGACTATACACACACGTACATACGTCATGACGGAGGACTATATACTATATACACACACGTACATACGTCATGACAGAGGACTATATACTATATACACACACGTACATACGTCATAACAGAGGACTAT
>OOFG01049547.1:8354-20022 GCA_900323295.1 Molva molva
TATATATATATATAAAATTTATATATTTTTAATTTCTACTTATTAAACTGAATTAAATGCATTTATGCAAAACGTCACATTTAGGCAATAAATAACCTCAGGAAAACAATAGCAGAATACACGACATTGAAAAACCGTATCGCAATCGATTATGAGATGACACCGTTTTTACTCGTATGTTTTTGTAAGACACGTTCTGTCACAAGGTTCGCTCTTCAATACACTGGGAATGTTCTTTACCGGTTGGTCATACCGATTAAACAACTAGACATTGGCGCTCATAACAATAAGAGAAAGTCGTTGGTTGAGTTATATGGTGGCTTTTGTGAAGAAGAAAAATGAGGACACGGTTGGGGTAATAAACAGACGCTCTAAATGGCACAACGCTGACATGTTCCATGAGTGAGGACGCTTACGTTACCTTTCCGTGTTCACTTTTCGTCTGCGTTGTACGAGCAGAATCCAAATCCACTATTCTCTCATTCTCTCTTCGACGGATTGGGGACAGCTTTCTCTAGAACGGCTACTTGAAGACCGGACCACCTCGCCAAATCTTTCTCTCTCTCTTTGGAGATGGGTCTGAGACAATCCCCGGGCAGCAGCAGCTGTCTGGCAGGCAGTACAGCAAGCCGCCTAGCAGTGAAGTGCGGCCCCACCGGATATGTTTTGTTCCGCAAACAACGCGGCCCATTGACTTTGTATTGAACGCGTGAATAGTGTAGCGCAAAACGGACGGCACGCGTTGGTGAGAAGGACAAAACAGAAAGTTAAACACGTGTTCGGGTCTGATGGAGCTCTTGACAAAACGGATAGTACCGTGTCGATAGGAACTCTGTTTTTACTTAAATAAATACAACGGTTGCCTTCAATTACTTTATGAAAAACGGAACTCTTATCGAAATTGAACATGCATGTCTTTCTCTCACCTGATTGTGGCGGTGTTGAGCTTTAGAGCTGCTCTTGGAAGAGCCGAAGTGTCCTTATCCCATTAAACCGTAAAAGTAAACACTTCATTAACTGCAATTAGATTGTGTTATAACCCGACAGGATTAAAGAGCGTCTAATGAGTATCAGAAATCATTCAAGGTAATATTTCGTCGCTTGACTCGTCTGGCAAACGTAAAACACTATCGTCCTCCCCATTATCACCAGCGTATTCTTTTTTTTCTAGATAAGGACCAATGTGAGGAAAGAAATATGATCTTTGTGCTCCCCCTGTCGGTAGCCTAGAGACATACAGTGAAGGACTAAATAAAAGGAACATCCGATGTTGTATATATTGTAAATTGTAAATAAAAAACGGTCAATTTAAAAATCAACCAAAGGATTGGGATTTTATTATTTTTATAGACACATTAACAATAACATAAAAACAATATATAGATAATTGAAAATATATATAACATAAATATTGTTCAATATATATATAGCATTATAGCTTAATTTTTTCTTGCATTCCATCATATGTTTTCCAGTGATGTTTTGTGTTAATTTTTGTTTGGTAAATAAACACATTGGAAGCATAAGCAGCATGACTTTTTCTTCCCACTGTTTCCCAATGGCCATGGCCTACTTGCACAAATAACTATAAAGGGGGAGCAGGCACTCTTCGATCAGCCACTGCATGTGTATTTATCTATTCCTTTCCGTTTGCAGACAATAAATGTTGTGGGTGATGGCGCACACCATACTCCGACCTCTACGGTACGATGGTGACTGCGTGAGGATCTCCAACAACAGAAATACTGCTGGAGAACTAAATAGTCATGCAACTTCACACAACTAGTTTTAAAAAAGTGGCTTGAATGTATCATTATCAAACTAATGACCATTAGCAACTTTTTTTTATTGCACTGTAACTGTTCGTCGTTGTCACCTGTGGGGAGGCGCTGCAATGCAAATGTTGGGCCGTCGCCCCGCGAATACAGGAAGTGGAGAGGGTCAGCGTCTAGCGAGTGAAGCTCAGGTAATCCAAGCGTTGGTTGAGCAAGTTGTACACGCACAAATCAACATATCGCTTTTTTGAGATTAAATCCCCAAAATGGGAGCAACAGCTAGTCACCTTGGGAAGGATTTGCTTTCGGAATACCAAGTAAGTAGCGTTCAAGAACCGTTTCCTGTTTTTATGGGCGATCATGGTGCTTGGAATGAGTTATTAAAAGTTGAAAACGCATCGATAATCGGTTGTCATAGACTGAACGTATGTATTTATATTATGATCGATCGTCATGAAGACGGATACTACGGCATAGTTGTTTCGATTAGCAATTTGATTTAAGCAAATGCGCTACAAAATAAGGGGGTGTCCTCATCGAAATGTTTTTCATTTATAGGAGTTGACGTTTTTGACCAAGCAAGAAATTCTTCTGTAAGTGACCCACTAACGTCCTCTCAACTTTCATATTTCCAACACAATTAAATTACCTGATATACATTTATAATTACATTATGCGATTATTGTAAGGAATGAATAAACATAGCGTCAATTGGACATAAGAATAAACATTATAATATAAATATATCTAATCATTGTTTTGTTTAGTGCTCACAAGCGATTCACTGAACTAGTATCCAAAGAAGATCAAGCACTTCCAGACCCCAGAGTTCCAACAGAGGCTATCCTGTCGTTGCCAGAGCTCAAGGTAAACACAACAAAATGCACCCTGGACAACATACTTCATGTTATTATTACTAATGAGCGATAATGTTCAGATGCTTCCACAAGCATTTCTCGTAAAGTCCCATTGACCCTTGGACTTGTTTCCAATCTACTCCCGTAGTCCAACCCTTTTCGAGAAAGGATTTGCCGTGTATTCTCGACATCAGAGGCAAAGGATGGTTTGACCTTTGAGGACTTCCTGGATCTTCTAAGTGCCTTCAGCGACTCTGCCACTCTGGAAATCAAATCCCACTATGCCTTCCGTATTTTTGGTAAATATCTTATTGGTACTATGAAAGTATGGGTGGGTAATACATTTTAAGAAGATCTATTCCATGAAGAGGTATAAACTATCGTTGATTGATTTGTTTGATCAGACTTTGACGACGACGGCACTCTGGACGAAGGCGACCTGGAGAAACTGGTGAACTGCCTCACTGGTGAGACGGATGACACGAGGCTCACCCCAGAGGAAATGAAACAGCTCATCAGGAATGTGAGTTAATTGAGGCGCAAACAACAAAGCTCACGAACCAGGAGACATGTCTTAATTCAAGCGACTTGGGTGGCAGTCGATTGTGATGTTGTGCTGCAGCCATAATTTATGGAAGTTTTGCATACGTCTTAGATCCTGGAAGAGTCTGACATCGACAAGGATGGCACCGTGAACCTCTCCGAGTTCCAGCATGTCATTTCAAGATCGCCAGATTTTGTCAGGTGAAATGTCATTATCATCACAATGTTTTTTATTACTCAGCAATACTGTTCCTCTTTTAGCTGCCCCCGATGCTGATTCATAATCCATTTTTGTATCCACAGTTCTTTCAAGATTGTGCTGTGAAGATCTAGAAGAGTTGTGGAAACAGATCTACTGTGTGATTCTAATTCTATACTTGCTCTTTTTCGATAATGTTAGGCAGTTTTTACATGCTATTACTTTATTTATTTATCTGTAATTTTTTTACTGTACAATGTTGTACAATGTAAAGATCTTTTTTAATCGTACTATTTTTAACCGTTGCCTATCGAACAAATAAACTTCTGTATTAAACGTCCCTCAACAATGTTGATTTGTTTTACATGAGAAAGCCGGTAACTGAATTATAAAAGTAAACTTTATATTTAAATGACAAACAGGATATTTACAGCTGATGCAAGTTTGAAGTCCATTGTCTGTCATCACCAAGGAGAATCAAGCGGTGCGTGATATTAAGACTGCAGCACTTCCTCCTTGGTTGCCATGGCAAAAGTGTTCCAAGGCCCGCAGACCACATCAACCACCCTCAAGCCTTCCTGCCTGAAGAAGTCCACACACCGCGGCTCATCTGAGCTCCATGCTGTCCCCTGACCCAACTGGCCATAATTGCCTGAAAACAGACGGATAAACAGAAAAAAAGATGCGTATCTACGTACAATTTAAGATTCAGCCTACATCTATTTAAAAAATGTACTTTAATTGCAGAATTGTTTTACTCTTACCCCATCCCCAAGTGTAGAGATCACCAGTAGCTGCAATGTTGAATGGAAATGTGATGTCAACATCAAGTCTATTTTATTTGTATAGCCCTTAATCAGAGTTACTCTCAAAGGACTTCACAGGCCACATGGTACCACCGCCCTAACGGGCCATGGCCAGAAACTCCCTTAATATCAGGGACCAAACCTTGAGAAGGAATGCACAAAGAAGCATCCCTCCTACCAGGGTTTGGGAGGGCAGAGAATGGAATATAGTGCTGATACTGGCCAGAATATACATTGTGAAGTGACTCGGATACATTGTTAAATTTCAGTTTTGTGTGAACAAAGCGAGAGGTTCTTACTTGTTACTGCAGCGGTGTGTCGCGAGCCACAGCTGACCTTGCTGACGTCACATGACTCTGTGATGTCCAGCAAGGCTGGGAAGGCCTGAATGGATATGAACACGTCCTGGCTTTCCCCTGCCTTCTGCTCCTCTGCATTCTGCTCCCCTGCCTCCTGCTCCTCTCCTCTGGTCGCTGTGCTGTCCTCTTGGCACGATGCAGCTGGTGGATAAAAAGGAAAATTGATCTTTCACCCTGTAAACTCATTTGAGCGTGTGTTGATCATCTTTTCCATGCTGACATGTCATCTTTCAACCAATAATAATCTCATGCATTAAGCTTGCAACAGACTTCAATAATATGACAACAAATTTGTCATATTGTGAAATTGTGAAGGAAAGCCGTTTCACCTATCAAGGTGATGGCCGAGTTGGCATGAAATACTTACTTCCTTTAATGCTCTTCTGCCCTTGGCTTGTTCGCAGAGCTTGAGAAGGAAGTCCAAGCTGGCCAGACTCATTCCAGCCCCACACATACAGGTCACCCCCAGCTGTGCAATCAGTGACAACAATAACATGGAGTCATTAATGCTTTTACAGGGCATCTGCAGGGTTCTTTTAATACCTCTTTAATACCACTTAGAAAACAATTTTAATACAGATTTCCCGGCCAAACGGTGTATAGGTAAACGACAGTCCTCAACCTGGGATTGTTTTATAAGTATACACATGTATTTGTATTTGTATTTATTTTAGTAAATCGGTCAGCATTGAAGCCATTACACTGAAAACTTTTATTAAATTGACATTTATGAATTGAAGACTTTTTAATACCTCCTCAGTACCCTGTTTTATCAAAAGTCACTTACTTAGGCTGAGCGCAACCAAAAGCTTACTATCAAAATTAGAGCAGCCACAATAAAACAATTGTGCTTCGCAACCTAGCTTTTAAAATGCCCCTGGTCAGAGTGCAGAGCAGCCATATAACTTTAACCCTTTAAATGACTCACCACTAATGCAGGCGGCGTGCCAGCCTCCTGTAGACACGGCGTTGATGCGGACCCCCCATAGGGCCTCCACTGGCCTAGGCTCCTTCTCAGGGGTCAGTCCAGAGTGGCCTAACTGACCATGGCTGGTAATAAACAGACACACAAACGTGGAATATAATGTCTGATGCAGAAATGTAATGACCACTGGCTGGTGGAGTTCGCTTTTGGTACATCAGCTTATGGTAGTAACAAATAACACATTAGCATACAACATAACTAGACAATAGACATTAGTGTTCTTTAACTATATAAATTGCAGTGCATATCGTTTTGAAACACGTGCACACCTGTGTAACATACAATATACAGGTGTAGCCTGTATTTCAACAAAAAGGAGGACATGTTATGCTATGATATAGGTGTCTATACCTCCCTACTCCCCAGGTATATACAGTTCCAGAGCCACTGAGCAGGATGGCATGCTCCGCACCCAATGCCAAGCTCACAGCCTTTAACTGTGGCGACAAAGGCCGGTAGAACGGAGGTTTGGTGGCTATGTAGCCCCCTGGGACTAAGGGCAGGCGACGGGAGGCCCCTGAAATACATTACAAACAAGGTACAAATCAACAAGGTTTGAGAGGAAATATTGGCGTTTGTCATGTTCAAATTGTGATGAATGATGCTGTGGGAGTGTGTGTTGATGATGGCTGGTTTAAGCAGCCAATCAATCAAAACCAGCCATCACCACACACACTCAGGAAGAGATCTCCTACATGGCAACATGGAGCACATGTAGCACTAGCATTGCTACACTCCACCTAGGTGGCTTTTATTGGGCTCCTCCAGACAAAGGACGCAGGGTGGTGGTGTTGAAGCCGGTTTATTGTAAGGTTTGCCGATAATGATACATGGCCTGGTGCTCCATGTAGGAGATCTCCCTGAGTGTGTGTGGTGATGGCTGGTTTAACCTGTGTACATTGATTACTCAATGCACAACAGGTGTGTAGCCTCACCCAGTCCAAGAGTCCAATCAGTCTGACTCGGGCCAGGTGAGTCTGCTTGAACCAGCCATCATCCACACACTCCCACAGATGCATACAGTATTACCACCTTCATCCTCGGGCGGTGTTTCCATGCTCCATGCAGGGGCCGGTTCATGGAGCTGGACGTCCCAGCACTCCACTTTGTTTTTGAACCCAAGGGTGAGGTATCGTTCACCGAGCAAAGCATCCTTGCAGCCGAGGCTTTCATTCATATAACTTCCGTTCACGTCTGCGCCAAAACCCGATAAGTACACACGACCCTCGTCTACAATCAAGAGGAAAACACCCGAGTCAGCACTTGGATATCTTTGAATACTAAAAGTATAAAAGTATGATTCCTAAACTCGGCATGCGAACTGAAAATTAAAAATAGTGGAAGTTCTAGAGAGCTAGTCAACGAGAAACCCAATGCATTGGTCTGCCTCGACTTCGGCGCTATTATTACAACACATTTAGATGTAGTTGTCATGTGACATAACATGACAACACATGCAGTGGTCATGTCATAGCTCACCGTGTAAACACAGCGATGCTGTGCGACTCCAACATGCGCTCAGCTGTTTGGACCCAATGCGACTTTGTTGACGATCGGCTCTTTCCTCGCAATCACCCACGTGGTCAATTTTTTTTGGCGTTAAACATGTGTAACTTTTAACATCGTCACCTTGTGATAGTTCCCCGCTGTCCAGTATTTGCCCGAAAGCATTAAAGCCAAATCCAAACCAGTACATTGAAACAATGCACCTACTGGGATATTCATGAGTGTTTGAAAGTTGAAACACTTGCTAACACTGGCGATAGCTGCACAATGCGCATGCGCTGCTGCCGCGGCTGCGAAATGCGATTGACGTTGTGCCATGTGACATGTGAGGTCATTTTATTATCAATTTCGGTTAGGCATTATAGAAATTATCATACATTATTTATACATGCACGTTAAAAGCCACTACTACTCACTCTACTACAACATAAAAGGAATGTCAGAGCAGAGATAGAAAAAACAACATCCTCAGTACTTCCATGTTGATTGTGTGATTGCACTCCATTACAACAAATAAAAACAACCAATGAAGGAATACATTGAGGAAGGAATACATTGAAAAAGGAAGGTGTGTGAAAATGGAAGTACATTGATTACAAAACTGGAATGAAATAACCAGCAAACAAATCCTTGGAATCATAAAAAAGAATATGAAACATTTTTGGTGAAGATAGTGTAAGACTACATCGCAGGTAGTGTAAGACATCAGGCTGCCTCTGATGCTAGCCAATGTCTGTATGATGACACACTTATTTGGAAATGACTGGACGCCTGCGACCATCAGAGGGGCTAAACCCCTCACTCCTCTGGGGCCCGGCCCACGACCGTGGCCCCCGCCTCTCCGCTGCTCTGGATGATGCTGTACTCGATGGCCTTGTCCAGGCAGCTCTGCGCCGTCTTGGAGACCGCGTCTGGGGTGCCGCTGCCTCCCTTCGCCAGCACCGAGAGGATCTCCAGGGCCTCGCTCTCCATCAGCGTCTCGGCCAGGCTCCGCTCGGCCTGCATCAGGTTGCGGGCGATGACCACCCCGCGGTGACGGAGGTCGCCCACCTCACTGAGGAGCAGCGCCTGCAGGATCTCCAGCCAGTGGGTGGTCTGAGAGGATCAAGACAGAGGAAAGTTCATTGAATTTGTACAGCCTTTGAATCACAGTGACGGTCTCAAAGTCAAAGGCCTCCACAGGTCACATTTGAACCCTAAGCCCTCTAAAGGGTCAAGGAAAAACTCTCCAACATGGGCAGATATAATGGTAGCATAAACAAGGCAAATGAAGGTTTATAAGATCAAGTGGTTAGATCAAAGTGAGAGGATGAGGGGACTGATGTGAGGATGAGGAGACTGATGTGTGAGGATGAGGGGACTGGTGTGTGAGGATGAGGAGACTGATGTGAGGATGAGGGGACTGATGTGAGGATGAGGGGACTGGTGTGTGAGGATGAGGGGACTGGTGTGTGAGGATGAGGGGACTGATGTGAGGATGAGGGGACTGGTGTGTGAGGATGAGGGGACTGGTGTGTGAGGATGAGGGGACTGGTGTGTGAGGATGAGGAGACTGGTGTGTGAGGATGAGGGGACTGGTGTGTGAGGATGAGGGAACTGGTGTGTGAGGATGAGGGGACTGGTGTGTGAGGTCGAGTCCTCCCTGTGGGACCATAGGTTGTCACACACGCTCTTCAGTTGAGCCACACTTTGTATCCTGAGTGGTAACTATTATGCACTAACAAAAATATTAATAAATATTTTTTTTGCGTCTGTGCTGGACATGACCCATTTTTCCTTTTCTTAAATACTTACGTTACTTAAACTTTAATTAATTTGCCAATATGTCTGCCCATTACGGCACCCATAGCAAGACCTCTCGTTTGTTCACAAGGAGGGATCCCTCTTTTATGTTCCTCAAGGTTTCCTCGTTGATCATTAAAGGAGTGTTTTCTTGCTAGGGTTAAGGGGGTGCTAATAGTGTGGCTCTCGAAGCAAGTCAAGCACATTGAATTATAAACCCTTAATCACCACTACAGTCTCAGAGGGCTTTACAAATAAAATGGACACATTATAATTTCCATAATCTCCCTAAGCCCCTGCCTCTCACGCCACAGTAGGGCTGGGGCTAGTGGTCATCGGGGGACAGGAAGTGAAGCGCTAACCGTTGTGGGGACGCGGGCGCACAGCTCTGGCTGCTCGCCGGTGAGCATGGCTAGCGTTCCGGCGGCGGCCCTCCTCAGCCTCTCGTCCTCCTCCCCGCTGTAGAGGACCAGCAGCTTCAGACGGTCGTTCCCCGTCGCCAGGTAGAGCTGCTGCACCTGAGCACCACACACACACACAGGATGGATGAGATCCACGGCAGGTGCAACACACACACACACAGGATGGATGAGATCCACGGCAGGTGCACCACACACACACACAGGATGGATGAGATCCACGGCAGGTGCACCACACACACACACACACACACAATGGATGGATGGATGGATGAGACCCACGGCAGGTGAGGAAACGCCAAGAGAGAAAGAGATCATTTAGATGACATGAGCAGTCATGCCAACTCTGGGCATAGGCACGCACACACACACACACACAGACACACGCACAGGGAGATCCGCTTACCTCTGTGCTGAGGACCATGTTACACATGCACTCGGTGGCGGCTGCACGGACCAACTCATGCTCCTCAAACATGTAGCCCTCCATTTTGGGCACAGCCTTCTCCTGGATCATTTTCTGTCTGGAAAACACGAGGCTTTTCTATTATTTACGGTAATAACATGGCCTCTTCTACTGCTGTAGTAGTGCTGGAGAATAAAAATGGTATATGAAGTCACTTTTGTGGACATTTTACAATATAAAGGTAATCATCAGTAATTCATTCTGAAATAATTTTATCATTGACCTGCAATGGGTATTGGACATTTTAAAATTCAGCTATAAATTATGATGTTGGAGTATTTAAATATTAAAAATAAACACTGCTCAATCGAAGCAGATGTTTCAAAAAATTCAAGAGGAAGTGAAAAAGCACGATATTTTAGTTTCTCCTTTCATATAACACTAGCACACTTGCACCTGTGGGTACATGTGGGCATTGTGCCGTCGTGTTAGTGAAGAGCTCCTCCTAGTGGCTGACCTGAGACGCTCGCTGATGCCGGCCAGATTGGTGAGCGCCATGAGAGCTTCAAAGTTCTGCAGCAGGGTGCATTCCAGACTCAGCAGACTGATGAGGGGGCGAACCACCTCGTATATCTAAAGACGAGACAGAGAAATGGAGAGAGAGATTGTTGTATTATACTGTAATATTGACAAGTTTCAATTGCACCACTGCACTTTATCCAAACTGCACAATATAACTATCTGTATACATCTGCAATGTACATGTTTATGTTCCATGCCAATATAGACAGACAAACAGATAGATAGTTAGAGGCAGAGAGAGAGCAAGTTTTCAATAAATAAGTGAACAGAGAAATGATTATTGAATAGGTCTCCTCCTCACCCTTTCCCCCGGGAAGGCGATCTCAGGGTTGGATGTGATGGTGATCTTGGCCAGTGCTTGTGCCGATTTGACTTTCCCTGCAACCGTGTTGTCAGACGCCAGCGGAATCAAGGCCTGCGGTACAGCGAGGGGTCAGATGATACGTTATGTTTGGTCTCAGGGTTATCACCTGGGAAGTACAGTGCAGACTCGTGGTGAGCCCTACCTTTCCTCCACCCTGTGCCACCACAGCCCCTCTGTCTTGCTGTCGATCCACCAAAGCCAGGAAGGCCCTGCAAGTGTGAAGGGACAGTTAGAAGACGATCTGTTCCTAGACGTTGTTCTGAGAAGAGCTGTTTTGAGACGTTCTGTGGAACTGGGTTGCATAGAGAACACTCAAGTAGTGCTAAACGATGAGTCAGTTACTCACTCGACAGGTCATCAATTGATCATTTAGATATTTGCTTTAGTCGTTAATCAGGAAGAAACACCAAACGCTGTCCTTTATCGCATCTTCAGAAATCTGAAGCGATGATACTTTATTACATTACTTTAGTTTTTTTTGGCACAGACAAAGCAATCCATTTCAAGGCTTTGAAGTTGAGCTGTTAACTTGGCGTTATTTATGACATTTTCTAAAATAAATGATTGTGATGATCACTGAGAAGGTAAGCGAGCAGATTAAGCGTCAATGAATCCAGTCGTGCGTTGCGGCCGCAGGGGACGGAGAAAGAGCCTACCTCGCGACGCACTCTCGACAGGACTCTGTGAGGGCGGGGCTCTCGTGCTTCACCATGCACACCAGGGCGGACACCACCCCGGCCTCCAGAAGCTTCCCCAGCCTCTTCTCCACATAGGAGGCTGCGTCCTAACAGGCAATATAGAGCATCATAATAGTAGCGCGTTAGGATCGAGGAGACTTCATTTTCCAATAGCGAGACTTCAGGAAACAAAGACAATGATATATGCTGGAGGGATCTGGACGGATGATTTTTAAATGAGCACCTTCGGGTGTTCCTCGGGTACGTGCTGCTTTGCATATTTTGCCAGCTCCAACATCTGTGGGTCAGGCTTCTCCACGTCATAGCTGTTGGTGCAGTTCACCAGCGTGGAGCCCACGGCGAACAGCACCGTCTTGTCTTCAGACTGCAGGAGCGGGGGGGGGGGGG
>OOFG01049547.1:20042-47450 GCA_900323295.1 Molva molva
GGGGGGGGGGGTAATCCAAACAAGTTATTCAGACACGACTGTGTATCATATGGTGATGCATTATGCATCCCGACGAAGGGATCACGAGTGTCTGAATATATTAGATGTTTTCATCAAATATAAACACCAATGTACAATATAGATCAGACAAAACCTTATTATTAGTACAGTATTATAACGTAATTTACAATAACACAGTACTAGTAGATGGTAAGGTTAAACTACAATAAAGTAAAATTGTCCTAACTGTCCATGAATGAATCCATGAATGAAAGAAGAAATAATTTGATTCTTCAATTAATCCACTTTGCTATGCTCCAAATTTAAACCAGTTTTGGACTCCAAATAAACATTGCAATAGCACGTCACTCAGGTACTGTTGTCACTCAAATACTGTCCACAATCTCTTGTAATGTAAACGAACCGCAAAATGAAGGACAAAAAAAGTGAATGATTAAAAAGGTGCAATTCAAATATAAAACTATGTTATGACCTTGGCGAGTTCAAACATGGCCCGGAGAGCGTTCCTGTCCCCCACCAGGTCCTCCTTCACGTCGGCGTCGAAGGTGAGGTAGGCCAGGCCTTCCACGGACCAGCGGCGAGAAGTGGCTGGGAGGGAGTCGTTACACAGCCACCTGGTAGAGACACAGTCACCTTTACTTCCATGGACTCACCTCCTTTTTTAGATATAAATAAGATAAGGGAGTACTTCACTGATTTAGTTAATTAAAAAATATACAGAAAATGTGTCGATATACACAGTAAGAAAAGAAATGTAGATGAAAAAATGTATATGAACATTATCGACAGAAAGAAATTAGGTTATGGTCGGTATAGCAGTGAGTTAGTCAATCTAATTCCTGAATTGGAAATGAAAAGTCTCTACCCATCTCTGTCGACATTATTGACAGCATACATTACTACATTATTGTAGATACGATATACATACACACAATATGAGTACAAATGTAGATGCAAAAGAAATACAAATAAAGACCAAAACTGGGCCATGATGACCTACTTCCTGCATTGCTTGGCGAGCTTGACCGTGGATCCCTCTGCAAACTGCTTCATGCTGAAATCTGTCCCTCCAGCGGAGCCCAGCTTACACAGACCCTGCGTGGCATCCATTTAAAACAAGTCATGACATTAATAATAAGAATAATGAATAATTTATGTAGCACTTTTCTAGGTACTCCAAGACAATTGACAGATTACAACTCAGGTCACTGCAACGCCTTCACCTAGAGAAAAGTAAATGGATAAAAAGTGTCTGCTAAATTACTCCGATAGATCTCAGATAAAAAACGGGCGGGGCTTGATTGATTGATTGAAGATTGAGGTTGGAATTTAGAAAAGCAAGCAGCAAATGTAAATATAGAACTTTTCCCCCTCACGCGGACTTGAACTAAAACTAAAACTAAACATTGTTGTTGCTGCACGTACCACCAGCGCTCTGACTCTTATTCGGTCGTTCTCGCTGTTCTTGTAGAGGTCTTTGAGCAGCGCCACTCCGTTCGGCGTGATGAATGACGCCCTCTTGGCCTTCCCCGAGGCGTGGATGAGCGCCTCCACCGCCACCTGCTGGTGGGTCACGTCCTTGGAGGCACACAGAGCGATAACGGCGTCCATCATGCCCGGCACCTCCAGGGCTTGGTTCCCCACGTCGCTGGGTCCCTGCAGCAGCGTAGACGCGCTCTGGATGGCCCGCAGCTTGCTCTCCACGTCAGGGCGGTTGAAGTGCTGCCTGTTTGGAAAGGAAAACAATTAGGTTCCCATCAAGTTTCCATTTTTCAAAAAGATGTGTATGTGATGTAGAAACGGGTCCGGGCTGAAAAAGACACAGCTTTGGTGAGTGAAAGACTGGAAAGAGGGCTGAAGAAGAGAAAGAAAGACGTGTAGCATAGGATAGCATAGGAGGGAATCGAACCGTGGTCGTTGCAAGGTTTATCATCTAGATGGTTGGCGCACTAGCGGGTTGAGCCACTCAAGTAATTTTCTGTATTTGTCTCTTTTAATTTATACCTCCTCCCTCTTGAGACATGAAGGAAGTCAAGTAGAAGCAGAAAGCGCTGCATCATCATGTCCCACTCACTGAATATAGTCCTCGCAGAGCTTGCTGAAGTTCTCCCTCTCCTTGTCGCTCTTCAGGTCGTCGTACAGCTTGCTCAGCAGCACGGAGCAGCTCATGTTGGAGTTCTCCGTGAGCGGAGGACCGTGGGGAAGCTCTGGGACCGTGCCCGCCACCTCCAGGATCTGCTTGAGCCCTGCAGAGAGAGACCAGCACCCCCAAACCCTCTATGAAAAGGGGACTATAGACTCCACTAAAGGATTAACTTGGATAGGTTGAAACTAGTGCAGCCGCAGATGCATCTTTCAAGTCGGATAGCTTTCAATGGACCCTTGTACTGGGCATTTTTTTAAATGCACTTGTCTGTTGTCTCTTACTTGTATGTTATCTCACATGTCTTAATGCCCTGTAATCCTCGGACCATGCAAAGGAAGTTCCTAACGTTAACGTGCGTGCCACTTAGAAGGACATGAGACTCAAGACATTTTCCTCTGAAGCATGTACACAACTCTCTCTCTCTAATGCAAACTGCATTAGAGAAACTTTTTCTGTACTGCGAAATGCAGAAAAATGCCCCAACTCAAAATCAACAGTGCAGTGTCTTTTTGTACACTCCTATAAAAACAAGACATTGAATGAACAGCCCAGGTCTGGTGTTTCCTTCAGGAGGTATGGAAGGACTGAGCATCTTACCCTGGTCGATCACCCACAACGTGACAGAGTTGTCGGGGTTCTTCTGACATTTGCGCGGCACTTGTTTCACCAGGAGGTTGATGGCGCTGTCCCGGCCCGGGCCAGACACGCCGGTGGCTGGCAGCATGTCCAGCAGGTGGCGTAGCATGGAGCGAAGCTCTCTGGATGGTTCTGCCAAACCAAGTACACCGAGTCATCCACCAAACAGCAGCCGTGAAACCCTACAGCTCCTCCCCCGTCCCAACGGGGGAGGAGCCACCTTGAGTTGGACTAATGACCCTTCCCTACTCCATGTTCGTGTACAACAGTCTGTGAGCATTCATCTTGAGTTTTCATTCATGCACACCTTATGTACATTCTATATGCACATTTTATTAATTGACTTACATACTTTTTGTATATTTTCTATATACTGTTCTAAATTTAGAACCACCATGTAAAATCAGATATTCAGAAAGACTGAATGAACGTGAATATGTAAATTAAATTGCAATCCGGTCTCACCAGCGAGGATAGCCTCGTCTTTGCCTCTGAAATCCTTCCTCATGCCTTCGGTCAGAGCCTCGAACATCACCTGCAGCAGGTGGCAGGCGGCCAGCGAGACCGCGGACGCTCCTGTTCCCATGACGCCACACAGCTGCTGCATCCCCAGCTCGTTTACGATGGCCATGGTCTGGGAAGAGCACCAGCGAGACCTTACATTGATGCTCCGTACCGAATCTATTGAACATTGTGTATCTTCCCCTGGTTCTGGGGAGGTTTTTTCCTTTTTCTTTAGAGGGTTTAGGGTTAGAGGGTGTCGTATAATCTGTCCCTTGAAGTCCTTTGAGACTGGAACTGGGATTAAAGGCTGTACAACTAAATATGACCCGACTTAAGTATTGATGGACAAAATATCAGCAATCCTTCCTGTAATATAAAGTATTTTTGTTCTTGACCTCTTCTGACTGATCTCCACTGCCTAGCAAATAAGACTCTGATTAGTCTTTGAATGTGTCGCATAACCAGCCAACATTCATGAATGATTTTCACCCGATTACTCCTCTACATTTTCAACCCAGTCTTTCCCGACCTCTGATTCAAGACATTCGCGCCATGTGCTGACCGCAGACGACTCACTCTGGACTGGTGTCCTGTGCACAGGCCCACCAGCGTCCTGATGGCCGACAGCAGGATGTCCTCCAGCTTGGACTCCAGCAGCCTCTGGATGAGCTTCACGCCGTCGTTACGGAAGATCTGCTCTGCGCCGGCGTCTTCCCGTGACAGCACCACCAGGTTCTGGGCCGCCTGGACGTTTCAGAGGCCTCAAGTTTATTTGTTGTATTCGAGTAGAAGTCATTATGGCCATGAAATGGCCTTCTCAACTGTGCAACATAACAATTATGAGTGTAAAACATATATACAGATACAATATTATATACACAGACAAAAGATAACGAGAGAGAAGTAATAAAGAGAAGTAATACAATAATATGAATAATGCAAACTGCTGGTCACAAAATGGCGTTTTACAAGGCAATGTTGTTTTGTAAATTATTAAGGCAAGTTATCTATATTGTTCCCTTCAAAAAAAACATAAAAAGGAAATTCTGATACTTTCACATGAACAAAAATCCCATTAAAAAAAAGGACGATAGATAAAAGACAAGGACAAAAGACAATAGAACAGAAGCATTTAAAAGAGCAAATGTAATAACAATTGATTTGTGATACGAGCGGGAAGTGAAACTAAACTCCATTCTCCAAGCTTACTTTTTGTCGGTCTGAGTCCGTCGCCGACGCATCCAAGAGGAGGGAGAACATCTGCTGCACGCGTGCGTCCGTGGAGTTCAGCTGCTTGGCCTACACAGTGAGGCCCCCCCCACAACAAGTGTTAGCTCCTACAAGACTCCTTCTCCTTCACCGCTCACTGCTCTGAGAAATACCTTCACACCTTCTGCTGGATCTGTGCTCCGAGCTCTCGCAGCAGATCTTGGAAAGCTCTGTTTTTGGGCTCGAGTTGGGCACACTTCTGCGAGTCCTCAAAGGCTTGGTTCAGCTGACCGAGTTTCTGACAGGCCTGAGCCCTCCGGAACCGGGCTTTCACGTCACCAGGGTCCGTGTCCAGAGCTGAGGAGAGGAGACGAGCCAATAAAGAAGTGGCGCTCTCCCATACGGACCCAATTTATAGGTTGGAAAACTCTGGTAATCTAAACATTTTACGATTCTGTGTTTTAACCCAATCAAAATCTGCCAGTTACATCTATGTGCAAGTGAATGTTTGTTTGTATATACAATACCTTTAAATTAGTTCAGGTATCTATAGCTTATGAATCAGCATCACCCCATATGCATAGATGTGGATGTACATGTGGTCTCGTATGTGTGGACTGAAAACTAGGGAATTGTGGGTACTCCTGCTATGAGAGAGTGGTTTGAATGCTCTGATACTGAAGATAGTAATGCCCACATGTTTTCAAAGTTATTAATAAGATATCTTCATTTTTGTCTGCTAACCTTTAGAAGCATCAGCCTCTGCCTTGGTGTAATCTTCCAGTTTGAGGTAGCAAGCAGAGCGGTTCCGATACAAAACAGCCCTTTCAGTCTTGCCATCACTGAGCTTTATTGCCTTGGTGTAACAACAAGCAGCACCCTTCATGTCCCCAGCCTTAAACAGGGTGTTCCCCTCTTCTTTCAGGGTGGCAGGATCCTTGGTAAAGTTATAAGGAAAGAATTCCATGCGGTGATATAATAATTAAATGGAAAGCATTGTCGAGAGTTTACGCCTCACAAATCGAATCATGATGTCTTTATTACCAGAATCTTATATATTTATATATTTAAAAAGATCTGATCGCTGGGCTGAACCTCCATAGATTCAGTCCATCTATGGTACGCAGTGGCTTGCCTAACATTGCATGCTAGTGTGTATTCTCCTTACCTTTTCCTTCTCTTTGTTGCTCATTTTAAATTCGATCCACGAAATATAAAACGGGTAAAGTAGCAATAGTGCGTTTTTAGTGTTATTTTAAGATAACGTGAGTGAAAAACTTCTTATCACAACACCAGTTCCTGGTTGCTGGGAGCACGGTGATGACGTTTGATGGCAGCCACGCCCACATCCTTCCTCATCATTACCGTAAAAGGCATAGAACGATGCGCACACACTATGGATGATGCACACACACAGACACGCACACACCTTTTCACGCGTCTCTATCTTAAATGCAACATGTTTTCTCGCAGTTCAATCAGAATGCAATATAATAATTGTTTTTCATTATTCTATAGTAATATGTTTGGATATATGGTTGGCTACATATTTCCTGTTCAGTCGAATCCAAGGAAAGAGTGGAGAACACACACACACACACACACACACACACACACACACACACACACACACACGCACACGCACACGCACACGCACACGCACACACACACACACACACACACACACACACAGAAAAGGCACTCCTTTATTACTCCAAGATTTCCGTTGGGAAAGTACACAACAGTAAAAGGCCTCGCATTTCTTGAAAGAATGTGGATTCACATCTCATTTCAGGTGGCCATTGTTCAAGTGTGTTTAGTGTCTGGGTTACAAAGCCCCTAAGGGACCATCTTGTTCTCATGTCGTCCCGCATGGCAGCTGTGACCTCAATAAGAAGAAAAGTGCAGATATCACATTACCTCTTAATGTTACAAAATAGTGTTTTATATCCCCAATAATAACTCAAATATTGACAATTGTACATGTATAATAATAACAAAAAAGTGGTAGTAATAATTATAATTATAATGATACCATATAACACATATATATATATATATATATTTAATTTATACAGCCCATTTTGCATTACATAATTATTATACATTCTTCTTTTTTTCTATATATAAAAACACAGACAAGGGCATCCTCATAACTCTTACAATCAACCACCAATGGCAGGTGGCCACAAATCAGAAGAATGTTATGACAGAATAGCCAATCAATGTAATCAATCAACAGATATTCAAATCAGGACAAAGAAAGACTTATAAAGGAATAAGTCTGGCCTTCAAGGCCAAGAGATCCACAGACGACACCATCACATCAGCGCTATACAACTCTCACCCACCTAGAAAAGCCCAAAACCTCCGTCAGGAGGCTGTTGAATACGGTTCGGCATTTAACTCCATCGAGCCGAAACAAACTTCTCAACAGACTGCAGACCCTCGGTTTGGAAGCCGCTCTCTGTCTGTGGATCAATGACTCTCTCACCAACAGACCCCAGCATGTCAGGCTGGGCTGTCACGCCTCCTCAGGCTGTGTCCTCAGGCCACTCCTCTACGCCCTTTACACTAACGACTGCACTCCCACCCACAGCTCCAACACCTTAATCAATTTGCAGACAACACGAGCATAGTGGGTCTGATATCGAATAATAAGCAAACAGCCTTCATGGAGGAGGTCTGAACTGTCTGCATGGTGCAAGAAACACGACCTGAACTTCAACACAAAAAACCCAGAAAGAAATCATTATCGACTTCAGGGAAAACAACAAATAAACCCACCACACTGGACTGTGCATCCATGGGGAGGAGGTTCAGCGGGTTGCCAGTTTCAACTTCCTGGGAGTCCAACATATCTGAGGACTTGACCTGGAGCCTGAACACCTCCCGCCTGGTCAAGCACAGCCAGCAGCGCCTCTTTTGTCTGAGGACCCTGAGGCGCAACAGACTCCCCGAAAGACCTGCTGATCAACTTCTACCGTTGTACAGTCTGGTACTCTAGCTGCAGCAGGGCAGACAGCAAAGGCATGCAGTGGACAGTCCAGTATATAATGTATAACTGTTGCTAGTGCAAGTGACATAACTGTCAATGTTCAGGTTAATTGTATTTTTTCCTGACTATGGCTATTTATTATAATATGACTAGGACTAGTCATTATATTTGTAATTTATTATTGTTTCATGCTGCTAAATGGATGAATGCTGCCGAACTAAGTTTTGTTGTGTTTTACCATGCAAAGACAATACAAATGTAATCTAATCTAAATTAAATTCTAAACTTTGGAATCGGAATAACTGACAGTATGTGGTTGTCCTGGACTACAATGTAAACTGCTTGTTAATAATCAAGCGGACTTCAGTGTTTGGTTTTGCCCTCTCTGCTCTAATCTAACCTCGTTCCCAAGCGTTCTCGTGCCACACTAGAATGCGTGGAACGGGATGCTCCAAATTAGCGTTATGGGCGGGACTTTTAGTTACATGCGTTTAGCGGCGAGAGGCGAGAGCGAGGGACTTCCGATAGAGGGATAACCGTTTCCGTGACAAGTTTCGGATATTGCTTTGTCCAATATATATATGTTATATTTTATATATTTTAATATTTCAAATAGTCCCTATTTATTGTCCATGACGTTGTTGTTGTTCTTCTTCTTATCATGTTCTAATTCCTCTCACTCCGGGGACTTTCAATCCGCGTACACAGCTCATAGGAAGTAAGAGGCCGGAAATTGCGTTGCGGTATACCAGGATAACGCTACAATGCATGACCCTCTCTAAACCTAAGTCTAATCACAAACTGACTCGTCTGCTCCCACAAGGCTTTGCTGCTCAGTCCTATTCAGTCCTAGCTAGCACCTCAGCACTCTCTATGTTTAATTCATTTGGTGATTTGCCATTTGGCTGAAATGGCGTAGCTTTACCCTTATACCTCCCCTCCCCCTGGGATGAATAGACAACCGGATCTCTGTACAGATTTTTTGGATAACCATAGGATATTACGAGGAATCACAAATGAATGTCTGCTAAGGTAAGGTGTACAAGTCAGCGAGCGCTAGCCACGTAGCTAAAGTTGTGTTGGATACTCGAATGCTAATATTGACATTGCTGTGTTCTTGGAAGTGTTTCATGCGGCGTCTATCATGTCAGCTGGTCTGTTTGTTTAAGGGTGGAAGAAATTAGCAGTACAATGTGTGGACCAGCTCCCTCGGAGGGTTAAACGTGTTGATCTCGATAGCAGGACTATTAAGTTGTGATGAGGATGTTAGCCGCGGTAGCTCGACGTCGCTCGGTTTAGTCTGCAGCTGGCTTATCTATCTCGGAGTAATTTAGGTGAAATGTGAGAAATACTTATTGCATCACATTGACTAATGTTAGAAGATCTGTGCTGCTGACAGCTGCTTGAGGTGTGTATTGAGTGGCATGTATGTATTGATGTTATCAACTAGTTTACCTTCTTTAGAGTAAGTCACATTAATGTGTAACTCGTTGGCAAGTATTGCTCAATAGTTCAACGTTTACTTTGTATTGGTTTTGGTACAAACAACCCAAATACAGTGGCTTGTTTGGGTACGCCAAGAGAGCTGACATGTATGTTTTACATTTACGATGCGAAAGAGTTCAGATACAGATCAGATCATCTAAGTTTGACATCACCGTTAGGTTACTTGTTTGGTTACATTCGACATTGTTGCTTTCCATATGTGTTTTCAACTAAAGCGATTTAACTTCGTAAAGCTTAAACGGCCGCCTGCAGAAAATGGATCGGATTAAGATTATACAGGATTTACATAGAGAGAGAAGAGGAAACACCTGTTCAAGGGACGTGAAAGAATCCGATCCCAAAGGGCGCAGTCTGATTGTTCTGCAAAGTAAAGCAGCAGTCCTCGGGTTGGATGTTGTGGGCGGGGATATGTGTGTCGTGTTGGGACACGTATAATAAGAACTACATGGAATAATGTACGCATTCATTTACTCGACCGTTGTTCCTGGCAATGACCCCTGACCCTCACATGTCAAAGGAACGCGGGTATATTATATATAATATACACTGTATATTATATATACATAATAATATATCACTTATAGTGTGTATTCTTTATTATTAATTAGTATTATTATTAGTCCTTATATTAATGCCTGTATAATAATGCCATATTATTACATTACACCACAGCATGCAAACAATGTTGAATTATTCCATGCAACAATGCAACATACAACAGTGGGCAGTAATGCCATTTACCTGCTTGCCTACATGAGATGGCCTGCGTGCGATTTTTATCTTTTGCAATTGAAGCCAAGCAAAGAGACTTGAGATGTAGCTGCTGATTCTTAACGTCTCTACTGGCACAAAAAGGCCTTTTCATCCAAACTCCTGGGTGGCCTTCAGCAACTTTATAGGAGCAAAACACGCCGGCCCCTCTCTCTCTACACTGCCTGCTTGTGATTTTGGAGGCTAAGTGAGCAAGAGTCGGTTACAGCTGCACTAGAAGATAAGATGCTCTTCTGGGATTCAAAGCGGAGTAGAAGAGCTCAGATGGACTCACAACCATGCCAACCATTCTAATCAGACAGTGGCCTCCCTGTTTAAGCCCCATCCTGCACTCTAAAAGGTCTCTTTCCAGCAAACACTAGCCCAATTTCCTGATGCCATCCATCCAGTCTTTCTGCTACTACTACTACAAGTATGCTGCTCCATTCTCTCAGATCTCGGGGGAGAAACCCAGCGGCAATACGGATGAGCAACCAAACTGTTTGTAACAGTGGTTCATGTGTTCAGAGAGGGATGTTTGGCTTTTCTGCCTCACTGTGCTGAATTCTGCTTCCGTTTCCTCCCCTACTTGTTGTCCTGGCAGCAGCGGCTGTGGACCAGGTCATACGTGTCATCTGGTGTGAAAGATGAAGCTGAGGAAACAGGTGACCGTGTGCGGCGGCGCCATATTCTGCGTGGCTGTCTTCTCCCTCTACCTCATGCTGGACAGAGTCCAACATGACCCCGCAAGGCGACAAAATGGCGGAAACTTCCCCAGAGTAAGTGCATCTGGTGCCGCTGTCTCTGTAATGGCATCGATACCTAATGGGATGCTATTTTTGAAGCACTTTTTTGTTTGCCACTTTTGTACTTTTTGTGTTATGGGTTGTGTGTAGTAGAGACTATAATGGCAGATCTTGAGCTGTGAACAATAAGGTTATTTTAATACCTGGACAGGGGAAGGGTAGAGCAGTAGATGCATCAAATAATGCACAACCGTGAATCTTCCAATGGTTATACAAACTACAGTACACTACAAATAGGGAGACTTGAGGATTTCCTTCAGTTTGCATCAAAGCAAAACACTTCTGGCCTTAGTTGTTTATTTCATATTTTTGAATAAATCATGTTTCCTTAAATAGCGCCCACTTAATTTCCCACTGTAGCCTCTGAGGCATTGTACTGCTTTAGTAAGCCGTCATTATGGAAATTAACTGAGTAGACACTGCAGTGTTATTTAGATCAGTTTTTCCATTAGACTGTGCTGAAATATTTAGACTTTTGTTAGTCTGCAAGCAGTAGAGTTTTTATCACTGGTAGCAAGCATTATAGTCTTGATAATTTCATGGTTTTATTAATAAATATATCATGGTACTTTATTAACCGCAGAAGGGAAATGTGGGACTGTATTTATCGACTAGGTTTTTAAATGTGTAACTGCATGTATTTATAATGTTGGGTGTATTTTTACTCCAGAGTCAGATCTCTGTACTGCAGAACCGGATAGAACAGCTGGAGCAGCTGTTGGAGGAGAACCACCAGATCATCAGCCACATAAAGGACTCTGTGATGGAGCTGACCGACACAGGGGCCGTGTCCCCCAGCGGCCACCTGCCCTTCAGGGGCGCAAACGGGTCCTGGGTGCTGCCCTTTGACGGCCGGCCCTCCTTTGTTGCCGTCAAATCACAGGACTGCCAGGTCGCCGTCGACAACCGCGGTCAGAGTGACCTCCAGGTGAGCGACTGAGCTCCGAAACCAAACCAAACCGGCTCACGGTCAGGGCTCTCGGCGACTCTTTTCCAAAGCAATCTGAAAGGTCAGGTGCACACATAGACATTCAGGGGCGTATGACCATCCTGTCACATTTTTTTTTCTCATCTGTGGGAGTATTTTGTTTTTTCATGTTCGCACAGCTGTTTTGTTATTTCACCCTGGTCACGCCCTGGCTAGGAGCAATTCATCAAGTTCAACTTTAGGCTTTACAAGTCACATGAGTCATACATGTGCAACCAGCAGTGCAAGGCTCGCTCTGCCCCATGGATAACATGTATTTCCTCTTCAGATGCTGGATGTGTACTCCCTGTTGAAGTTCGACAACCCCGACGGTGGCGTGTGGAAGCAGGGCTTCGACATCAAGTATGAGCCGGAGGAGTGGGACACGGAGCCTCTGCAGGTGTTCGTCGTCCCTCACTCACACAACGACCCCGGTGAGTTCGCCCGGTTGCCCGTCCCCCCCCGCTGGGAGGGTTCCAGGTTCTATTGGAGGGCTCTGACAGAGGTCACAAGCACACAAGACGTACATAGTGAGGACGGACTGCAGTCGGCGGACTTTCGCCTTTTGTAGTCTAGCCGTACCGAGCCGCACTCGAGGAATACATTTCCCACAATCCCTGCGTGTCGTTTTCTTCCTGAAGTTACAAACGGATGAGAAAGCTTAATGTGGAGCTATGTTTTGGGTAACATTGGTACACGCGAGGTCCACTTTCGCTGCTGGTGTCATTTTGCATATTGCTGGCTGTAGTAATTGACTGATGGTACGATCATTAGTTTGTTTTCCTCCTTGAAGTATTGTTTGTCTACTGCAGTGGCTCCCAAAGCTTTTTGACCGTGTCTGAAAATTGTTGCGCCCCCAACCTCTTTCATGTTGTGCCTTTGCTTTCCAACACATTGTTTTAACTCCATCAACATCTGCCTATAATATCTACATATTCCAGTGAAGTAGGAAGTAGCAGTTTTCTTATGGCTAGGAATCATGAGTTGCTATAATCAGTCTTGGTATACAAAGGCCCTTTACACTTAACAGTAAAACATTTATCACCAAATACCTATAGCTTGTCAGTCCGCAATCTCTCGCGACCCTATATGCATATCAGTTGAGCAAGGCGTATATCCTCTTTTTTGTTCATTTTTGTCCTGTTTTGCCCTTTGTCCTGTTATGACACCCTAGGGGTTATGGCACAACATAAACTTGTCCACATCCACATCAGTTTTCAAGAATATAAATCCACTCAAAAATTATTATTCCATAATAACGGAACTCAAAACTAAACTTATACACAGAACACAACATTGCTGAGGCCACCGCCTCACTCCCTGCCCTTGATATTCTAGCTGCCCCCTGCCCAGGCAATCAACGACATACAACCAATAACCAATTAACTAATTAACAACCCTCACATTAACAAAGGACAGGGAAACCAACCAAAGGACATACTAGGGATTCACTGAAATAGTTACCAAAAAACCTTAACAACCACATACACGACGATAGGTCATACCAGTCCTTACAAAGTGGGTTTAGGAAATGACCAAAGAAGAATAGGTGACATCACCTCTGGGGCCAAAGGCAGTCACAATTGTCTCATTCTGGTTTGCATGAGTGTGATCCTGTGGTATATTGAAGTGCCGTTGTCACTGAAATGATTAACATGCTGTTGGCACACCAAAAGTCTGCATGTCTACTGCAGGTAGCACGCTCACAGGATAGTGTTGTTACTTTCTCTGCGTCTATTCCCTTTGAACTTTTACTGAACTTCTAATTTGTTTGATCCAATTAATAATTAAGTGCATCATGTTGACTTCGACTTCTCCTCTTGATTGGAAAATCCACTCTCACATAAGCAAGACAGAACTGCAGTGTGTCTGGTCTGTCTAGTAACTGCAAACTGCAAAATATTTCATTCTGAATAGGCACAGGTCTGTAGTCCTCTTCGTTATCCATTTTATATCTGCCATCTACTGTGATGGCCATCAACTACAGCTTTATACATTACTTTTTGTTTATTGGTATATTGGAAAACCAATACACAAACTTTATATATTTTATTTGTATTTTATTTGTTTGGTTTTCCACACATGAATCAACAATAAAGTAAAGCATTTGTGACTGACACTTGTCATTTTATAGTACATTTGGTTATACGCAGTCGGTAGTAAAGTGTAAAAGAAAAATAATTGCATAAAACGGTACACACCAATCAACCACAACTTTGTGTCAATCTGACAGGCTGGATCAAGACGTTTGACAAGTACTTCCTGGAACAGACGCAGCACATCCTGAACAACATGGTGGTGAAGCTAGCCGAGGACCCTCGCAGGAGGTTCATCTGGTCTGAGATCTCCTACTTCTCCAAGTGGTGGGAGAGCGCGGACAAGCAGAAGAAGGAGGCCACACACAGGTGGGCCCAGCACCGTACGCCCTGCTGTGACGTGGTTACACTCATCTGTTGTCCACAGATTAACCAGACAAACCGCTCTCCTCCTCTATCTTTTATCTACACAAATGAGTGTTGGTGTTATTATTATTTATTTGTATTTATTATTATTATTAGTATTATTTATTATTATTGTAACTTTGGCAACTGTCAAGATGTTCCTATATTTGTGAAGGAAAGCGCTTTGTTTCCAAAGGTGCTAGGTAATGAAGGAATTGATTATTAATTTGTAGAAGTTCTTTCAAAATGCTTCAAATTTGTTGTTCTGCGTTCCAAAGCTCTGCGATGTTATCCTGAATTAGTATAGACAACACGTAGTAGTGGCAAGTAAGCTGCTTTTCTCCCTGTCTTAAGTATCTGTAGATTGACTTAAGACACCAGGGATTATCCTAGAACAGGTCATCTCCTTAATACCGGTCTCACCAGCCCTCTTTTCTCCCTCGATAATTAGGGGATTATTTTTTCCCTATAGAGGGTGGGGGAGTCCTGAAATGTGGCCTGTGCAGCCCTTTGAGACTGTGATTATAACTGATTAAGGGCTATACAAGCATAATTGACTTGAAAATTGAGTTGACACCTTGTTGTCCAAATGTTCCTCCAACAGACTGGTGAAATCGGGCCAGCTGGAAATTGTTACTGGCGGCTGGGTGATGACAGACGAGGCAAACGCGCATTACTTTGCCATGTTAGACCAGCTCATCGAAGGACACCAGTGGCTGGAGACGAATCTGGGTATGGCCCTCGTGTACGGCTTTGCAATATCGCTGCGGAGCAATCTCACGCCACTCCTTGCAGCTATACATTCCTTAGCCTGTGCTGTGCATTTCAGTCTTTTCTTGGAATGTTATGAACATGTAACGTTGTGATCTGTGTCCCTCCCTGAGTGATATGTCTTAAGGAGCAACTGTAAGGAAAGGTGTGTTCTCAGTTTGCGTACGTTTTACTTGACATTGTGACCTAGGTGTGAGGCCCCAGTCAGGGTGGGCCATAGACCCCTTCGGGCACAGTGCTACCATGGCTTACCTGCTGAAGAAGGCCAACCTGACCAGCATGCTGATCCAGAGGGTCCATTACTCCATCAAGAAACACTTTGCTTCCACCCGCAGCCTGGAGTTCATGTGGAGGCAGTCCTGGGGTGAGTAGCTCCCTAAAGGCATACCCAACATGGCCCTGGCCCTAAGCCTAGCCCTAAAGTCAAACACATTTAGCTCATCCCGCATGTTTTGGCAAAGGAACCGAAACCCTTTGCGCAGCAGTCCGTCAACAATAAGTTGCCAAGAAGGACCTTGGATAGTTGGTGATTGGTGTTCGCATATCTCCATGCATGCATTGTTGACTGCATGTATGCCAACCTGCCTTGGAACACTTTTCAGTCCCAGTTTAGTAACACTTGCCTTGTGGCACAGAATATGAAGCACCAAGTGGAAGATTTAGTGTGCCAATATTCATAGTGCCAATGTAAAATGATAAACCCAGTAACACACTCAATAATGATGGATGCCTGATGTCTGTTCATCCTATTCTGCCTCCTGTCTCAGCCTCCTTTTAATTAAATGTGGGGGCCCTACCCTCAGACTGCTCCAGGGAACGCTGCAGCCATATCACTCTTCTGCTGCCACGATTACCTCAGTCATAAACTGCTGTTCAAACCTCACCCCGACATCTACTGCCTCATACCTGTTATTAGAACTACTTTACCTCTGAAAGCTGATGTCACTCCATGTCATCATCTTGGATAGCCTTTTTTCTAGGGACACATCAGTGTTTCCTCGGCCCCCTTTACCCTAAGCTTTAGGTGACGGGAACAAGTGACGTGTCCTGTCGCTTTAGCCACAGGTTGTATGGAAACTGGGAATCGGTTCTTGCTTTTGACCTCAAGTTAAAAAATTAATGAGTCATTTGAAGTAAGTTAAATGTTCTTATTTTGTTTCTGTTAAATCCAGGTTTCCGACTGAACTGTGTGAGAGCCAAATTGCAAAACGAACAGTTGTACAAACATGAAAGAAAGGGTTGCATTAGAGAAGCAATGGAATTAGTTTTTCGGGGGGGGGGGGGGTTTAAAACAACTCATTATTTCGCTTGCTTGGGTTAATTGTTTACTGGTCAAGGTATTGGGCGTCGATTGTGTTCTGCCTTCCTAATCGTGAGTCATTGTAGTCCCTTCTGCGATGTGGTGCATTTGGGCCAACGCAGAACCGGCCAAGCCCCTCGGAGCCCTTTCAAAAAGAACGCAAAAGAACATTGAAGGACATCCAGCGTTCCAGACGTTTCCAACTTCGTGGATCGTGTTTTTGTTCCCCCTTCTTATCTCTGCGATTACCCCGTCACTCTGCAGAGGAGTTTCAAGCAAAGCTAATTCTCTGAGCCACAATGACTTTTCACTTCCAACGCTTTTCTATTAATTTCCCTTTTCTCCTTCTCCCCGCAGACCGATCCTCGGACTCGGACATCTTCTGCCACATGATGCCCTTCTACAGCTACGACGTGCCACACACCTGCGGGCCCGACCCCAAGGTGTGCTGCCAGTTTGACTTCAAGAGGCTGCCTGGAGGCCGGGTCAACTGCCCCTGGAAGGTCCCTCCCAAGGCTGTGGTGGAGACCAACATAGAGGAGAGGTGAGCAGGACCTTATTGGGCCGTGTGCACTGTAGCCTTGTTGTGAGACCATCCTGACATCCACGTTTGTGTTGCGCAATAAATATCGCTCTGGCCTCGGCTGGGCAGCCATTGACATCCAAATATGGGTGCGGACTTATGTTGTTAAAAGAACTCCAGCCAATCAGAGTGATGCTCGTGCTCTCTTTGCTCTTTGCAGAATCCGGTTGCAAGTAAGCAAAAAGATGTGAAGATCCTACATTTTTTGATCAGCAGACTGAAACAGAGTGTGAACTCGGGAGATTGAGTATGTCTGACTGACTGAGCCCCCATTGTTTAAAGTCACCTGAGAAGGAGTAGGCGGTAAATGGTGGTGATCTTGCAGCATTTCTTTCATGTAAGATATCTTAGAGGTGTGATGTCCACGCACTAGGTTGACCTAGTCTGTGTATGCTATGTATGCTAACTATTGCGCACGCACTTAACGCACACAAATGTCTATGCACATTTACAATGACTTCTACATGTGCAATTAAGTGTTCTATGACTCAAGTAGAAGTATTGGTTGAAGTACATCATTCATGGAAACCTCACAATATTGTGGACCCATTGCTAATGCACTCCACCTAGCCGTCTCCCTCCTGTGCTTTTGTCTTATTGCCTGCAGTATGAAACTTGACCTTTAAACACAATGGATTAATTGCTTGAATGAAAAGTCTTTTCTCAAAAGTAATACAATCTTAATATGGGAGAGCAAAAACCAAAAGAACGGTTGAATGTAGCGAAGGGAGGTTTCAAGTCGACTAAAATAGGAACTGCACTTTATCAAGGACAAATGGTCAACACTTTGCTGGAGTTGTGCCAAGTGATGAATGACTGAAGTACTTTTCATCATTGTGTTCTGTTGGATGAAGAGTGTTTCAGGGCGTGTGGATACTCTAGTCGGAGGGCCTGCCAGCGCACATCATGCTGTTACAGTTTCACGAACAGCAGGGGACCAAAACAAAATGAACACAAACGGGCCTCACAGATACCAGGAAGCAAAGCTTTCCTCACTTTATGCTGAATGTGTTTTGCTCAAGGCTTGCTTCCTGCCAGCTGGGCTGATACAAAAACATGTGAGATCTGCCAGAAATCCTCTCAGTACCAAAGTATTAAAAGTTAATATTGACCTCAAAAGATTCACCAACTGTTCTGAGGTACAGCACTGAGCTATTGCATCTGCTGTGGAGGTCCATGAAGCTTCCCCACTATTTCAGAGTCCAAGTGTGACTAAACCATTCTTCACTATGAAAGTGTAACATTGTGAATGTTGACCATATTTTATCATGGTGCATGTCACCTTTTCTACAAGGTTTTTTATGTGCAGGGTTTTTTTATTTTGGAGGAAGCCCAGGCTCTGTGCCGTCTGCTATAACATAGTAGGACTGCTGGATCACAGACGTTCTGCTATAACATAGGAGAACTGCTGGATTAGAAGTTCTGCTGTAACATAGGACTGCTGGATCACAGACGTTCTGCTATAATATAGGAGGACTGCTGGATTAGAAGTTCTGCTGTCACATAGTAGAACTGCTGGATCACAGATGTTCTGCTATAACATAGGAGGACTGCTGGATCAGAAGTTCTGCTGTAACATAGTAGGACTGCTGGATCAGAAGTTCTGCTGTAACATAGTAGGACTGCTGGATCAGGAGTTCTCTTGTAACATAGTAGGACTGCTGGATCAGAAGTTCTGCCGTAACATAGTAGGACTGCTGGATCAGAAGTTCTGCTGTAACATAGTAGGACTGCTGGATCACAGACGTTCTGCTATAACATAGGAGGACTGCTGGATCAGAAGTTCTGCTGTAACACAGGAGGACTGCTTGATCAGAAATGTGTGTGTGTATCTGTCTGTGCGTGTGCGTGCCTGCGTGCCACGTACCCAGATGGCTGAGAGGAGATGCAGTGTTTGTTCTGCCATTACTCACTTTCACTCTGAGGGGGGCTTGCACATTCCCACGGTGACCCAGTTGTCATCTGCTAAGTTGAATCAGATAACCACATAACGAACACGCCACGTTGCACGGGCCTAGCTTCTAGTCCGCAGAGGCTATTGATTTCCTTCTCTTCCCGTGGTTCATTTGACTCCGTCTCCCATCGGAGGTCACCCTTCACGGCGTGGCGAGCCGCTGAGCTAAAAGCACCACCGCCTGGTGACTCTTGCTTTCTCTCTCTCACTCGCCCTCTTGTCTAACCCACCCAGAGCCAACCTTCTGCTGGACCAGTACCGCAAGAAGTCCAAGCTGTTCCGCACTAAAGTGCTCCTGATTCCCCTGGGCGATGACTTCCGCTACGACATGGCTCTGGAGTGGGACCAGCAGTTCTCCAACTACCAGCGGCTCTTCGACTACATGAACGCCCACCCCCAGATGCACGTCAAGGTAATGAAGACGTGCCGGTCTCGTTGCCCCCCCGCGTAAAGCCTCTAGGGTTCTGGATGGGGTGCAGCCGGGTGAAGGTCTCGTTCAGTTCCCACGGGTCTCCCGTCTGGGATTAATAAAGGGTCCTCTTTATTTGATCGAGGTAGCCGCCGTGTCTTCATGTCGGAGTGAATATGTTTTTGTGGGCTTCTGTGAGATATCACCCATATTGCGCTGACAGGTCAGGGTGTGTGGAGGAGGAAGGAGAAAGTTAAATGCTTTTTGCTTCTAAACGCACACTGTGTAATGCACTCTCTGTACTGTACCAGGTCCATAAGTCAAGCATACGTGTAGTGTTAGCTTAATGACGGCAACGTTCTCTTTTACTTCAAGGAATCTCCTTCTTGAGTAAAGAGGGAGGTATTACGTCTTCTGATGTGAAATGTTAAACACTCTGTCTCGCTCTTTCCCTTTTTCTTTATTCCTTCTTACTCTGCCCTTCTCTCTTTCTCTTTTTTTCTGTCTGTCTGTCTGTCTCTCTCTCGGTCTGTCTGTCTCTCTCTCGGTCTGTCTGTCTCTCTCTCTCAATCTGTCTGTCTCGGTCTCTGTCTGTGTGTTTCTCTCTCTCTCGGCCTGTCTGTCTCTCTCTCGGTCTGTGTGTCTGTGTCTCTCTCGGTCTGTCTGTCTCTCTCTCGGTCTGTCTGTCTCTCTCTCTCAATCTGTCTGTCTGTGTCTCTCTCTCTGTCTTTTTCGGTCTCTCTCACTCACTCCCTCACTCCCTCCCTCCCTCATATCTATATTCCTGGTCTCACCCTCCTTCCAGGCCCAGTTCGGGACCCTGTCGGAGTACTTCTCTGCGGTGTACCGGGCGGGCGGTGTGGCCCCGGGGGCCCGGCCTGCAGACTTCCCGGTGCTCAGCGGGGACTTCTTCGCCTACGCGGACCGCGAGGACCACTACTGGACGGGCTACTTCACCTCCAGGCCCTTCTACAAGAGCCTGGACCGCGTGCTGGAGTCTCACCTCAGGTTGGAAACATGGCGTCACACCGCCTTGTCTTTCAGTTCTAGCACGGTTGTGGCCAATGGCGTTGTAGAAGCTGTTCAGTCCAACCAATCACACTGACCACCTCCTTCCTCGTGGTGGGCCAATCACTGCCATGAGGTGGAGATATCCCGCCTATTGTTATTATTATTATTATTATCAAGTTCAAGACATCCCTTTAGGCTTAATAACTTGTGCTAAACATAATTTGCCATTATGTATGACATTTTATAGACTTGATTATAACAATAACAAATATCTATCAACGGTTTAATCCACAAATAATAATTAATTGCAGCCCGAGGTGGCGCAGCGATAGAATGAACATTTAATGGCACATCATCCCATTCCGCAGCGGCCTGTGGAAGGCTCAGACTTAATAGGAATTGACGTATTTGCATGGACAGTCTGGCTTCTGTCCAACACAGCGATTTCCATTGGACACAATACAGTGCCTGTCATTAGTGGGGCAGTTTGTTTAATGACACGAGTCGCAGCGAGATGAGGCGTTATCATTCACGTAATGCCGGTGTTGTTGACCGATTGCAGACGGCGGTGTATTGGGGGGGGGTGTGTGGGGAAAGGATTTGACTAGTTCGGCTGAGTACCCAATGCAGCGCTTCGGTTGGGTCGCCAACCTCTCAAGTGAAACGGGGCCTGACCAGTGTCTCTGACCCACCTCCAGGGGCGCGGAGATCCTGTACAGCCTGGCCGTGGGCCACGCCCGCCACGCCGGCATGGAGGGCCGCTACCCGGTGTCGGACTACGCCCTGCTGGTGGACGCACGCCGCGCCGTCGCCCTCTTCCAACACCACGACGCCATCACCGGCACGGCCAAGGAGAACGTGGTGGTGGACTACGGGGCCAGGTAAGGGGCGCGGCCCTGTGTTGGTCCCAGTGGGGGGGGGTCGGGGATTGTTGCTGTTGCAACTGCTCTTACCTCCCATTACCTCCCATTACCTCCCATTACCTCAGCTCCAGGTCAGACATAAATGGCAATGCATCTGTACAAAAAGAGTCGTGAAAAATGTACGAAGTGACGTGCACATTTTCAGTACAGTACATAGGTACATCTGCAGTAGCTATGCAGCATATAGAAATATCCATGAGGTATGCATATAATGACATGCATACATAGCTCTACAGGGCTTCAAGGGGAAGACAGCGAGGCTGGGAAGAGACAGAGCTGGTGTGAAGAGGGAGAGGGTTGGGCCTGGTTGGTTCTGGTTGGTGAGACGGATTGATGTTAGTGCCCATGGGCAAGGGATAAAGTATAAAAGAGAAGAGAAGCCTGGTGCTGCTATTGACTCCGTTCACTCTCTCTCCCCCTGCAGGCTGCTGCGATCTCTCATCGGTCTGAAGCGCGTGATTATCAACGCCGCACACTTCCTGGTGATGAAAAACAAGGAGTTTTATCGCTTCTACCAGACGGAGCCTTTCCTGGAGACGGTGAGCCCAACTACCTTTTCAATAGTGTCTGTCAGGAAAGCGTGTGAGAGATGTTCTCTGCTGTAAGGTTCAAGCACTGCAGCCTATCTCAGATTAGTTTTTCTCTTATTTTGTATGAAAAAACCCAGGGCCATCTTGCTGTGAGGCAGGAAGGCCCTGGGTGTTTTCATACCCAGCTGGGTCCTTTGTGTGAGGATGCTCTCCCCGTTTTCACGTGGGCTTCTTTCCGCGTTGGCTCCGGTTTCCTTTCACACCACAAGACGTACATGTTGGGATAACTCTCCTGCCAGGGGCCTTGGTGCCCGGGCCCTTGTTGCCCGGGCCCTTGTTGCCTGGGCCCTTGTTGCCCGGGCCCTTGAAGCCCGGGCCCTTGGTGCCTGGGCCCTTGGTGCCCGGGCCCTTGGTGCCTGGGCCCTTGGTGCCAGGGCCCTTGGTGCCCGGGCGCTGCGCTGCTCCTGCCCACCGCGCCCAGCGCTGCTAGCGACGGGTTAAACGCAGGGATCACGTTGAAAGACGTGTCGTATTGTATTTAACACTGCGTCTGTCTGCAGGATGACCGGCGCGCCACCCAGGACGCTCTCCCCCAGAAGACGCTCATCGAACTGGACTCCACCGGACCCAGGTAGCTGCAGCTTCACCCACAGCTTTTCATGCACAATGGCAACGCAAAGTGCATGAAACGATTGTGTACTGTTTTAACTAACTTCTTGAATAACTATTACGACTACCATAAAGACTACTACAAGATAACACTGACGTGACTACAAAAAACGACTGCAATAAGTACACAATACTACTGCTTCTATAAATACCACTACTGCTACAAAAAACTACAAAAAAGACTCCCGCTAAAACGACTATAACTCCGGAGACTTTAACAGGCTTTTACACCTGTCTTCTCTTAATGTTGGTCTTATCCTAGTAACCGTCACAATATGGTGTAGATTACTATGTTGAAGATCAGATTAGACGTATTACCTAGCCTGGCATCGCCAGACGAAATGCAAACTACAATTAGTCTGGAGCCTCTCCGTTCATTTTCCAACGGGCGCAGACCAAAATGCCTCTGGACGCAATTGGATAGGCCTGCAACGAAATGGGCGACGCAGCACTGAGCAACATTTTTTTTTTTTAAACAGACAAGCAGCCATAGCGGAATCAACAGACCGTTCTACGTAGTGGCAGCCATCTTTGTTGTTGTTGAAAATGCCTCTACGGCGCTCCTCTGCACCGTCATCGTATTTATCCCGCCTCATATCAGATAAACGGTTGTGATTGGTCGGTCTTTCTCGTACCGGGCAGATATAATGTTGCATGGGAGGGGAGCCAGACCATATCCGCAGAGCGAATGAAGCATGAGCTACAGATGACCAGGTCTGAGGAGTAAAGCGTCCCTCCCGCAGGTATCTGGTGCTGTACAACTCCGTGGAGCAGGAGCGGCTGTGTGCCGTCAGCGTGCTGGTGAACACCGCTCACGTGCGGGTGCTCACTGAGGACGGGCAGACACTCCCCGTGCAGGTCAGCGCACAGTGGGCGTCGCCCATCCAGATGAGCTCCGAGGTCTTCAAGGTAAGACGGGGGGGCCGTCCCCAACGCTTGGACCAATCAGCGCTGGGCTGACGTGGCGTATATGAAGTGGGCTGTATGAGTTACATTTGAATAATGGTTTCAAAAATCGTATTTCTAGTTGAGTCAGGTGTATTAGGGTAGTCCTTAATCACAGTTACAGTCTCTAAGGGCTTCACAGGCCTCATTATACATCTGCTAAAGGGCAAGGAAATACTCTCCTTAATGTCAGGGAAGAAACTTTGAGAAGGAACAGCGAAGAAGCCGGTTCCAGGGATGGGTAGGAAGGCAATAGGTGCCAAAGTCTAAACAGATTCCACTGTTATTATGCTCTCTGCTTTTCTTGGCCAACAATCGATTCTGTGGCTCCAAACATAATATTGACATAACCAAAGGGCTTTATATATATATATTTTGGGCTGTATTGTTCATTTTGTGAGGGGGAGATGAAACTGCAATATCCTATTTTGAATTTGAAAATATGAACTGGCATAGTCTATAACGGAACACTCCTAATCCCAATCGACCAACTCAGAATTTCATTTCAAATCTCTTCCTAAAACATGTTTTTCATCAAGAGGCACATCCAGATTTTTGTTAAACTATTATTTGTAAATGTTATACTTTTTACGCGTCAAGCTGCAATTCCTTTATTTGTTATAGTTTGCTATATGTGTGTATTACCTCTTATTTATGCTGTTTTTATGCCAGTGAAGCATTTAGTAACTTTAAAAAAAATGAACTTGAATAACAAAGATGCTGATTAATCTGAATCCATTATAAACCCTGCTCTGTGCTCCGCAGGCCACCTTCATGGCTCGTCTACCTGCCCTGGGCCTGGCCGTCTTTCACCTCTACAACATGGCCGACTCCCCCATGACGCTGCGCTCCGACACCCTGCTCCGTCTGCCAGGGCCCGGGGTCAGCGCCCGCGCCGTGGACCCCCTGCCCGTCCGCTCCCAGCAGGCCGACCCCCAGACCTTCTTCATCACCACCCAGTCCCTCACGCTGGGCTTCTCTGGGACCACCGGCCTCCTGGAGGTATGCACCATTAGCTGTATTAGCTACATTAGCTACATTAGCTGTATTAGTTACATTAGCTGTTATAGTAACATTAGATTTATAAGTTCCATTAGCTATATTGGCTGCATAAGCTACATAAGCTGCATTAGCTGTATAAGTTACATTAGCTGTAATAGTGACATTAGCTGTATTAGTTACATTAGCTGCATTAGCTACATTAGCTGTATAAGTTCCATTAGCTACATTAGTTGCATTAGCTCTATTAGTTAAATTAGCTGCATTAGTTAAATTAGCTGTAATAGTGACATTAGCTGTTTTAATGACATTAGCTGTAATAGTGACATTAGCTGTATTAGTTCCATTAGCTATATTGGCTGTATTAGCTACATTAGTTGCATTAGCTGTATTAGCTAAATTAGCTGCATTAGTTAAATTAGTTGTAATAGTGACATTAGCTGTATTAGTGACATTAGCTGTAATAGTGACATTAGCTGTATTAGTTCCATTAGCTATATTGGCTGTATTAGCTACATTAGTTGCGTTAGCAGTAATAGTTACATTAGCTGCATTAGCTTCATCAGCTGCATTAATAATAATAAATTGTATTTGTTTGCCAACTTTCAGGACACTTGAGGTCGCCTTACAGTACAGAAAACATAATAAAACTACATAAATAGTTAACATCGATAAATAGATAGAAACAAGCAAAATGGACATCAGCTACATATTCTTCTTTGTAAACCCATATTGCATAGGATACTTGTAAGCTTCACTTTGATCTCTGCAAGTCTTCTTTAAGAAGTGAAACCGCAGCTTGATTTCCCAGAAGGCCCTTCTGGCTGTTTGATCAGAGATGACATGGCAGTGCCTGCTGCTTCTGTTGCTACCGCAGCCTGTTTCATCTCTCTGCTGCCTGCTACCTTTTAGGGCTCTGTCTCACTCTGGTATACTCTAAGAACTTTCTGTCAAAAATGAAATCAAAAACAAAATTGTATTCGTAGACATTGAGGGCTGTTCGGAATCTCCAGGTTTCATCTTGTTTCGTAATTTCCTGCTGATCACCCAAGGGCTGAATCGACCCAGATTGTGTGAGGGGAATAACTTACCCCAAGCCAATTTTTTGGGCTGAAACGGATGATAATATTATGGTATTATTGAGTAGAACGTCATTGCTAAATGGAAGCGGTGACAGACCCAAATGAATGATCTTCCATCTGTGACAAGTTCACAGCTGATTGTCCCACAGTAGCTTGTTGTCGATGTTTTATCACTTGATTTGGGGTAATGATTTCCTGTCAACTGCTGATTGCTTCAACTGATTGCCTTTTGTATCCTATATTGTCGTTGCTTGATGTATTTAATATTGTAATGCTCTGACAATCCCTATCAAAATGTAAGAATGCATTGTCCCTTTTTTCTTTTTTCTTTTTTCACTACTGGCTAAATCTTTTACTACTGGCAAATACATTTCACGTAGTTTGTGTATTAATTTGTAGATTAGGCCAAAAAGTGCTTCGATTATATATCTTTTTCTTTTCATCAGAGCACTTATTTTCAGTGACCACGTCATTTGGTAACCCCTTTCATAAGAACACCGCTGTAGAGCTGTGTATAAGCTACCTGTCAGTTTGTAACACTGAACATGTCCACCGTAAGTCAACATGGAGCTGCAGTCTGCTTAGCCTTAGCTCTTGTAGCCTAACTAACAGCTCCTGGTACCTCAGAAGTGACTCAGTGCCTCTCTCCATTATCTTTCCCCGTGTGTTTTGTCACGCAGAGCATCCGCCTGAAGGACGACCCACAGGAAGTGAAGCTGCAGATGCACTTCCTGGTGTACGGCACGCGCCCCTCCAAAGACAAGAGCGGGGCGTACCTCTTCCTGCCCGATGGCACTGCCAAGGTGTGCTTACGTTTGGTGTCCCATCTCATCTCATTAGTTTGTTATTGATGCTCACTGCAGTCTGGGTTAACAGCAACCCCCCCTGTGTGCTGTACAGTTGGGAGGGCCCCCCAGGGAGAAGGGCTGTCTGTTGTTTAATCTCATTGATTGAATGAAAGAAAATAAGTGAAAGGAAGACACACCAGACTGTGCCCTGGCTCAGCAGCAGCAGGAGTCTAGTGCATTGGCTCTGTATTGACCGAGTGTTTGTGTTCGGAACGCCCCCGCCATATAGAGCTCACTTCGGTGCTCTTGACTCCTCTCTTGCGTTCTCTCTCTCTGTTGTCTGTCTCTCTCTATATCTTGTTGTCTCACTTTGTGTTTCTCTCTCTGAATCTTTCTCGCTCCGCCTCTTGCCTCCCTCTGTCTGTCTCTCTCTCTGCTGTCTGTCTCTCTGTCTGTCTGTCTGTCTGTCTGTCTGTCTGTCTGTCTCTTTCTCTGTTGTCTGTCTCACTCTCTCTCTCTCTGTCTGTCTCTTTCTCTGTTGTCCGTCTCACTTTCTCTGTCTCTCTCTCTGTTGTCTGTCTCACTCTATATCTCTCTGTCTCTCTCTCTGTGTTGTCTGTCTCACTCTCTCTCTCTCTCTCTCTCTCTGTCTCTCTCTGTGTTCTCGTTCTCTCTCTCTCGCTCTCGCTCTCTCTACCTCTCTCTCTCTGCCTCTCTTTTTTCTCTCTCTCTCATATTCAAAAGAACTTTATCAGCACGGATAATAATCGTTCACAGCGGCAGAAAGCCGATGTCTTGTAAACAGAGGAAAGATCCCAATGTGCCTCCATTATTCAGGTGACATCTGAGAGGTGGACTATGAACTACTGTAGAAACGGTAAGAAGTCTGTCTTCTGTCTGCTCTCAGCCCTACATCCAGAAGGAGCCTCCGGTGGTCCGGGTGGAGGAGGGACCCCTCTTCTCTGAGGTGGTGTCCCACTTCCAGCACTTCCAGCAGACGGTCCGCATCCACAACGTGCCCGGTAAGACCCGGACCACTCATAGCACCGCCACCGCAGACACGCATGCTCTCTCTCTCTCTCACTCACACACACACACACACACACGCATTCACTCACTCACACACACACACGCATTCACTCACTCACTCACTCACTCACTCACTCACTCACACATACACTCTCTCTCTCTCACTCTCTCTCTCACTCACTCACTCACTCACTCACACACACACACACACTCCACACACACACACACACACACACACAATGTTCCTCCATGGTGTTAATTAACACAACTGCTTAGTTAATGATGACTTTTTCAGCCAATCAGAGACCAGCAGCTCCCATCCATGGGAGCTGATTGGAGAGACTTCCGGGTGTCAGATTGTGTTGTGACGATAAAGTTCAATTTGACAACGGATTCAGACGCTTACAATTTTTTTGAGAGAAAAATGGACA
>OOFG01049560.1:0-10218 GCA_900323295.1 Molva molva
TATATATCAAAGGAATCTTTGGCAGTATTCCCTAGAAAACTAAATTGGCCATCAACTGTGTCAAACTGTCTTGAAGAACTGCCAGCTGGCAGGCAGATGCTGAGTATAGAAGATATGTATGTTTAGATCTGTGGCATGAAACCTGTGTAACCTGTGGTAACACAACCTAAACAAGGGAAATTACTTCATATATCATTTAAAAAAGAATATTCCAGAAAAAAAAAAAAAAAGTTTAGGAAAGATGATGTTCTGGCAAGGAAAGGAATGGGATATAATATATGCATCATTAAATGTACAAGTTATTTAACATTTCTAGTCTTTGAGATGGGAACCAAACCCAGTTTCCCTGTCTCCAGGCCGGTGTGGAGATAGTTTGTAATGTTGAAATGGAAACCTCAGAGCTGAAGGTATTTAAGCAAAAGGATTCTAATGCGTTTATTGCCAACAGCAAATAATCCTTTCATGTATCAGTCAAAATGAAGTGATCCAACAACTAAATAGGCTGCCTTTGATGTTAAGTTACATTAAACAATTTGATATGATCAAATTGTCCCCCACTGCCTACAACATCTCTTCAACAGTAGCATAATTTACTGTTTTTAAATCTGTTACTGAAACATTATTGTTGCATGATGGAAAAATATTGTAGTGGTCATTCAATCATTTCTATGCTTACACCTACGACGCAAGTGTGTACAGCGGATCTCTGCTGGAGTGGAGCATCCAGGCTGTCTTGCTCCCTCACCACTGCTACCACCTACACCCCACTGGTCATGATGGGAAATACCACCTACATCCCACTGGTCATGATGGGAAACTACTTTCTATATTTCTTTCTACAGTTTAAAACTTGTGGAAACAGCCGATGCATAGAGAACCATGTCAATTGTGAAATAACTGCATTTTGTTTATTGTGGAATATGATCACGCACTATATTTTGCGTGATGGCAGCACAATATATAGTACGCCCTGGGGGTGAACACTATGCTGAGCAGAGACACCCAGCCAAATGCTCCATTTGTTCTTGCATTTCTGTGTGTTCCCTGAAGTTTAGCAACAAGCCGGATAGGCAGTCAGTTTTTTATATGCATACAATCTAGATACTGGTTCCTGGATGGGGATCTTGTATGTACAAAACTCGGCTGCCTGGGTTCTTACCCACACCAAACCCTGGCAGCCTATCACCTTCCAGATCCTCCTTCTCACCCAAGTCCCTCCACGCCCTGGGCCCTCACTATCCCACAGAGCTCCTCAGCACCTTCACACCCTCCTGGAATCTGTTCCTCAGACACCCAACTGACTGGTTCATTTTTCAATAACAGGACATCTGCGATTTAACAGTTCCGAATCGATGCGATACAAATCTAAACATCAGTGGTAGTGAGCAATCACCACCCTATATATATATATCACTACATAGAGAGAGATGAATAGATTAGATTGATAGAAAGATAGATCTATATAGATAAATAGATATATGCCAACCAAATGAATGAATGGGAGAATCCCATTAATTGAGAAGCAAAGTACACAGACATGGATTTCATTTGAGAACCTAATTAAACCGATGGGCAGACACACAACGAAGTGACATGAGGAACAGAGAATGCCCTTGTTGATTAATTCAGAAATGTTTGAAATGGATGTTTGTCATATTAAATCATAATTATGTACAGGTGGACATAATTTCAAAGTTAAACAGGACAACTAAATACTCACCCTGAGACCAGGAAAGCCACTGATTCCAGTACCACCAACAGGCCCCTGGGAAACAGCAGAAGGTTAACACAGTGGTTACTGTTGGTTACTTAATTAATTACACTTCAAGCACAGTCTACTCTAAACACAGCTATTCTATGATCAAGACTTCTCAAGGAATTGTCCTGATAACAGCTCCAACATTGGTAGAGAAGTTGAGAATTAATTAAAGGTATTTTATTAATCCCAAAATAAATAGTTTGCTGCAAGAGGCAGCAGCTGGTGTCAGAGACATATTGTATCCCCCAGTCTGCCGATGTATGGAGGTGGCAATGTGCCTGGGGCACTTCTGGAAGCAACAAGCTTGTTCATTTTTGAAAAATGCAGAGCTTGTCCAGTAAACCGTTACAAAAACAAAAAATATGTCTTCTCGTGTCCTTGTACAACACTACAACAAACTATAACTACTAGTACATACGTCTGTTGTACAACATACTTTTAATAAATCAACTTTTTAAATAAGCTTTCTTATCTGCGACAGAACCATCAGCCAGACGTAATGTTTCTCAGATCATTTGCAGCATATTGCCCAATAAAGACATTTCCTCACTGGCTGATTCAAGCCTCTCCAAGTTCGCCCAGTGATCTTTATTTTCTTCCTCCTCCTTCCTTTCGACCAGTTAACGTATCATTTCAGCAATGGCTCTAAACGGTAACAGGCTGCTTTGTTCGAGTTCAACTTACGTTACATAATGGCGAGGGGGAGGAAGAGAAGGGGGTGATCAATAACATGAAAAGAAAGCATAAGGTAAAGTGGATTTGCATAATCTGCCCTGAGGATGAGTGAGAGGATAAAGTACATTTCTATACCTTAATTCATTATTCATTATTTGGCATATTTGTCTTTGTTAAACATTTTCAGTGCACAATGAGTAATGAGTTTGTTTTCCAGGACATGGGCCCATGATAGAGGAGGGCATGGTTTATCATTTCAATTGAGTAATATTGGCCATGGTGGAAGAAGAAGGACTAGGATTGATAACACCGTGACTAACCTCACCACCGTCAGGACCAGGAGGACCCCTCTCCCCTACACCACCTCCTACACCCTGCAGGGGGAAACACCGTCAAAACATAAATACTATTATATGAATGAAGCGGTTGTATAAATGTCCTAAACTGAACTGCCCGGGTTTCGGCATCACTTAAATCGCTGATTGGCTGACTAAATTGAAAACATAAAAAAATGGATGGTTGTATTTTATTCTTGAAAAATCTTGAAAAAAATATTTTATAAGTATTTGAGTAAATAGCTGCAGTAGAAATAAAACAATGCCTACAAACACCGGAATCTTACAAGACTATACCGCTAAAGCTTGTGGTGAGAGAGAGAGCGAGAGAGAGAGAGACAGAGACAGAGAGAGAGAGAGAGAGAGAGAGATCCTTGGATAATTCAGCTCCATCCTGAAACACAGACATGTGTTGCCTGGCAGACTGCCTGTTTAACACCGCAAAGCTACCAAGATGACTTTTTTAATTGCAATAATGTGTGTGTGTGTGTGTGTGTGTATCAATCTGTAGCGCCCTACTGAGTTCTTATTCTAGTCATCTTGCCCCATCTCTGCTACTATTTGAACGAAAATAAGACCAACACATGCAGGCCATCCCATTACATTACATTCAATTACATTCAATATATTTAGCAGACGCTTTGTCCAAAGCGACGTACAGTAAGTGTATTCAACAATGAAGATATAACCTATAGTGGAACAATCATTTGAATACATTCAATTCATAAAATAAGCAAAGCAACTGCTTTTAAGTGCTACAATATAGAGCAAACATCCCCCCACGTTCAGGGTGCTCTGGAGCTCTGAACGGTGGTCCTCTCCCCCTGTAGCGAGCCATCACCGTGGGCCCTAGATGTGACCCCATATGTATTGTTGTATATCGTCCCTGTTTCTTTACCTGTCTTCCTTGAGGCCCGGCCTTGCCAACAGAACCAGGAACACCCTTCACAGGAACAGAGCAAGTATTAATCTGCATGACCTCCAGAGTTGAAACCCCACTAACTAAACATTACTCAACATCAGGCACTGGATCAAGCTAAAGCTTAGGCTTGAAACTAAGGCATTTTGACTAGACATTTGTCTCTTCAATAAATATCTCTTCAGTTGACAATCAATAACAAGAGCAAACAGGAAGTAACGATTATCGGTGGTGCCTTGGGCCAAAAATATGGTGAGCAAGGAACAGGAAGCCAACAAGCTCTCATGGAGCAATCCCTAAAGAAAATAAAAGAAACTGGAATCTCCTCGCAGGAATAGGTCATCTTGATCCTCTCATTCTCGGCCTATTGGAAAAAACGTCATCATGTCAAAGCATCTGCATCACATTGCTTTGTAGGATTAGCAGCAGCTAATTCCGGAAAAGTTTTATAATTGCTTAAAAACATATTGTTTTGGCTTTTTCCCCCTATTTTTCCCGCTATCTTTTTCAGAAGACAGCTGTGAGTAGTCAGTGAGGAACGGATCCTGACAGGACCTGTGGCATGGCGTAGAGCATCCGCTTGAAGTGAGGCATGTGAAGACATGGTGTCATCAGTTAAAAGACACAGAAACCAGGGTGACTAATATTTCTGTCACTTACTCTCTGGCCCTCCAGCCCCGGGGGCCCGGCTACACCAGGGGGCCCGATGAAGCCCTGGAAGGAAACAAAGAGATTTGTGACATGTTGCAGGGCGGGGACCCGTGTTTAGACCAGTTTGTTTCTATGCAGACCCAGATTAAATTATGATGGGTTTATGATGCCATTTATCTTGTTTTATAATTACACTCAGAATTTGGACAACACACAACCCAATTGTACTATGACTTAGCAGATATGTGTCTCATAAAGCATGCTCAGTCAGGGCTTTTGATTCTACAGATTCTGGGAACTTATCTAAGTTTAATATGGTTTTGCATATTTTCATTTATTCAGGATATGTTTGTTTCATTCATCGTCTCAAATGATCACCACTGTTTCCAACACTGGTTTCCTGCCTCACCTGACAGAGGGGAGGGTTCTTATTAGAGCTGAGGGGAGGGTTCTCATTAGACCTGAGGGGAGGGTTTTTATTAGAGCTGAGGGGAGGGTTCTCATTAGACCTGAGGGGAGGGTTCTCATTAGACCTGAGGGGAGGGTTCTCATTAGAGCTGAGGGGAGGGTTCTCATTAGACCTGAGGGGAGGGTTCTCATTAGACCTGAGGGGAGGGTTCTCATTAGAGCTGAGGGGAGGGTTCTCATTAGAGCTGAGGGGAGGGTTCTCATTAGACCTGAGGGGAGGGTTCTCATTAGAGCTGAGGGGAGGGTTCTCATTAGACCTGAGGGGAGGGTTCTCATTAGAGCTGAGGGGAGGGTTCTCATTAGACCTGAGGGGAGGGTTCTCATTAGAGCTGAGGGGAGGGTTCTTATTAGAGCTGAGGGGAGGGTTCTCATTAGACCTGAGGGGAGGGTTCTCATTAGACCTGAGGGGAGGGTTCTCATTAGACCTGAGAGGAGGGTTCTCATTAGACCTGAGGGGAGGGTTCTCATTAGAGCTGAGGGGAGGGTTCTCATTAGACCTGAGGGGAGGGTTCTCATTAGACCTGAGGGGAGCGTTCTCATTAGACCTGAGAGGAGGGTTCTCATTAGACCTGAGGGGAGGGTTCTCATTAGGCACAAAGACCTGAGGGGTATGTTGGGCCACACCAAGTCTTTGAGGAGAGTGGGGGAGTTTTAACCTTTTGTAGCCTTTGTAGCTATACTCATTTGAATGCCTCCACTTTATGTTTCTGTTGGTTTGGCTTTTTTGACAAGGACGGGGCTATCGGATGCCTTCCAATCATCACCTGTTAACATACAGAAAGGTGCAACCCCCTGATTGCTATTGGGTAGCCTTTATAATAAAAAACAATCAAAAACCGCCCCCTCTAAGTTAATTGGTGAGGTGTGATACCTGGGTAAGACTGTCACCCAGACCTGTTGGTCTGTGGGAGATCTGTAGTTGGACTGTAAGACAAACAAAGGGCCATTTGGTGCTAAGACCAACCCCTCAGGTGCACTTTGATCAAATCCTTCAGAACAGGAGGGGGTTGGAGACAGAGGTCTGGCAGGGAGGAGGATGAGGGCAGGGCCAATATGTCATCTTTGATCAATCAATATATTTGTTTATTTTGAATACATTATTGATCCCGAAGGAAATTGAGGACTCTGCATTTAACCCGTCACTAGCATCACTAGCATCACTAGCATCACTAGGAGCACTAGCATCACTAGGAGCACTAGCATCACTAGCATCACTAGCATCACTAGCAGCACTAGCATCACTAGCATCACTAGGAGCACTAGCAGCACTAGCATCACTAGCATCACTAGGAGCACTAGCAGCACTAGCATCACTAGCATCACTAGCAGCACTAGCAGCACTAGCATCACTAGCATCACTAGCATCACTAGCAGCACTAGCAGCACTAGCATCACTAGGAGCACTAGCAGCACTAGCATCACTAGCAGCACTAGCATCACTAGCATCACTAGGAGCACTAGCAGCACTAGCATCACTAGCATCACTAGCATCACTAGCATCACTAGCAGCACTAGGAGCACTAGCATCACTAGCATCACTAGCAGCACTAGGAGCACTAGCAGCACTAGCATCACTAGCATCACTAGCAGCACTAGGAGCACTAGGAGCACTAGCATCACTAGCATCACTAGCAGCACTAGCAGCACTAGCAGCACTAGCATCACTAGCATCACTAGCATCACTAGGAGCACTAGCAGCACTAGCATCACTAGCATCACTAGCAGCACTAGCATCACTAGGAGCACTAGCATCACTAGCATCACTAGCATCACTAGCAGCACTAGCATCACTAGCAGCACTGGGAGCAGTGGGCAGCCCCACAGTGCAGCGCCCGGGGACCAACTCCAGGGCTACTGCCTAGTGCCTAGCTCAAGGGCAGCGGAGTGTTAACCTAACAAGGATGTCTTTTTAATAGTGCATGTCAGAGACAGGAATCTGGCAGGGAGGGGGTGAGGGCAGGGAAAAGGTGTAATCAACTAACAGTGGGGGTCAGAGACGGAAATCTGGAGGGGTGAGGGCAGAACAAGGTAACACCATATCTAACTGTTCCCTCTATTCCTCTTCAGTATGATATACTTATTAAGGTAGGGGTATGATATCAATACTTATTAAGGTTGGGGTATGATATCAGTATTTATTAAGGATGGGGCACAATGTCAAAGGGTGAATATAATGAGTTCTCTTGCATGTGTCACAATGAGGGTGTGGGGGGGAACAAGCTAGGGTGAATATTGTTCAATTATAATCCATGTCTGCAGCTTGACATTGATGAGAAATAACAATGAGGAGGTAGTTGAGGAAATGCTGGACAAGCATGGGTTGGTGTGTTTAAATGATGGGAGAGCTACAAGGTTTCATGTTGGAACAGGTAGCAAATTACGTTTTTATTCAGCCATAGCATCGGAAGCCCTGGCAAGAAAAGGGGAATGGGATGTTATGAATGGGTACACAATCAGGAGTGACCATTTTCCAATACTGTTGAAGTTTGGCCAATCTTTACCAGTAGGAATACAACTGGAATAACAGGATTAATCGGAAGGAATTTACAAGGACATGTACAGATGACCTGGAAAGTGGGATGGGGGATGGTGGATTAATGGAATGAAAGCCTGTGCAATTGGATATTTAGGAATGTGTCTTGTGTCCCTGTTAGGAAAAATAATAATAAGTGGTCCTTGGTTGAACAAAACTGTGATGAAGCGATTAGAAACAGAAATATAACTTGGAAGAACTTGAGAAAGCACCCTATAGACTAGAGAGCAATGCAATAGAATACAAGAGACTAAGGGCAGTGGCTAGAGGAGTTATTAAATCATCTAAGAAAGAGACTAAGGGCAATAGATAGAAGAGTTATTAAATCATCTAAGAAAGAGACTAAGGGCAGTAGATAGAAGAGTTATTTAATCAGCTAAGAAAGAGACTAAGGGCAGTAGATAGAAGAGTTATGAAAAAATCATCTAAGAAAGAGTGCAGGAGAAGAAACTGAGATTGGGGAAAGAAACATCACAGGGGAAGTTTGGACAGTGGTAAGGTCAGGGAAAGGTCAGAATAATCCCATTATTGGAGGAGGGGAATATTGTTGCAACAAGTGATATGCAGAAGGATAATCTATGTGTTCAAAGATTTAAGCAGTTCCTAGTGGGATCAATAAAGTAGAAGAAGGTAGAAGAAGAAAAAAATAGGTATTAAATGATCAACTTTAGAAGAACAGGGATAATTCTTTTCCTTAGAGGAGTTGAGAGCAGCCATACTAGCTGGGGGAAGACGACCCTGCAGTGTCAGACAAGTGCAATGTGTAGATTATGAGAGAATGGTGACTATGAGGCTGGGACATACATGGAGAAGAAGGGTCGTTTTACTCCAAACCATAGTTCTACTCCAGGAGTGGGTTTCAAAGGGGTGCCGGTACAATGGACTCTGCTAGCTAGGACCAACAAATAAGAATAGTCAAGGGAAACAAAGAGGAGGTAGTGGCTATGGTCCTGGATAATGAAAAAGCATATTATATGTTATGGAAAGAAGGATTTATTATTAAATTAAATGATGCTGGAGTTTGAGGCCGGATGCTGTACTCGATCAAAGTGTTTTTGTTGAACGGAACTACACAGGTAAGAGAGGGAGGAACCTTTTCAGAAACAGAATAAGTGGAAAATGGCATGCCATGTTGGGGTAATACTGGGACACTGGGCTAGTGTTGTTATCCCAGTATTATTTAATATAATGAGAAAAAACATTTGAGGAAATTGGGAATGGCTATGTTGTGTCTTTGTTTGCAACTGATTGGGCAATTTGGAGAAGGGGAAGGAACCTCAAGACGTTACGAGAGAGGTACAACAAGCTCTAGATAAATTTCAATAAAGATCAATATAATGCGATGACTTACAGGGACAAGCAGGGGTTCTGCAAGAGATACACAACTTATGGTTAACACTCCAATGGTTAGATTGGCCTTGGATTGTGGCAGTTTTGCATATGGGAATGCAGCTATAACAACGCTGGCAAAGTTGGATGTTTGAGAGTTGAGTGTTGCAGAGCATTTCAAACCACCCAAATCCATGCTGTTAGTGCAAATAGGAGAGATCCCATTGGAGCTCAGAAGAATGAAGCTGGGATCATCTTGTGCCCATCAACTTTAGGGCACTGACTGTCAGTTACACCTGGGCTAACAACTACTGGAGGAGATGTGGGAAAGGGGAGAAGGTGGCAGGAAAGGGGTTCCTTTTTCATTCATTCCATTAATAATTTCTTCTAACATAAGAAAGCTGCCAAAATAAATGAGGATGGGTAAAGTGTGAGTTGGCCCCACATTGTGCTGCCCCTGAGTGCCCCCCAGTCATACTGTCTTTATTGGGAAGGTGGCTGCTATTATATGGGCACTGGAAGGGGTGGAAGATGGGAATATATCAAAAAGTAATGTGCTGCTTAATGGAGATTACTAGACCTGAACTTTTGTGGGTAGGGTGGGATTAATATGTGTACCAGCTCATGTTGGTTAAAGGTAATTAAGTGGTAGACAAGCAAGCTAAGCAGTCTTTAAAGCAAGAAAATATCCATGTTAAGACAGATTTGAGGCTACCGTTTTAAAATGAACCAAGAAATAACAAGGAGGTGGCAACAAAAATGGGAAAATTAAAGAAAGGTAGTCATTTATATAAAGTACGGAACTAATTTACAGGAAAGGGCTTCTGGATTGGATAAAAAAGGTGGCAACAGGTTATTATGACAAAAAAAAAGACTTGGACATTGTTCATTAGCATGAAACCTGGCATGCATTGGGAGACACTATTGAACTGCGTTTAAAGAAGGACACTGTGAGAGCATGAAGTGACTGTGTGAAATACAGAGAGGAGAGAGCAGTTATATTCACTGAAGTCTGGGCTACTGGAACCACAAGGATTAATATAAAGCAGCTTAGGGTCCCAACCCAAAACGGTTTGCGGATTGTTTATTACTGTTTCTTTATTAGTAGTTAAAAATGTAAAAGTTATGGCAATTCATGATGCATTTTTGTATTTTTGGGTGCCGGGAGACACCAAATTTCTCGTTTGGGTCTGGCGGTGAAAAAGTTTGGGAACCCCTGACATAAAGAATAAGTTTGGCCCTGTGGAGCAGGAGGAACTAGAAAGCAGTGATTACGTTTATGTTCGCTCTAGACATTCCTCTGAGAATCTGAAGAGAACATTTCTATTTTGTTCTCTTCTCCCGCTATCTTTTTCAAACTAGTGTATATCACTAATCCTACTGTGAGAGGCAGTGATTCACTGAGAGGTGTCCAGTCTACTGTGAGAGGCAGTGATTCACTGAGAGGTGTCCAGTCTACTGTGAGAGGCAGTGATTCACTGAAGAGGTTTCAAGGTTTGAGGCCTTGTGGAGAGCATGGCATGTATAGCATGGGAGGTTTTAACTGATG
>OOFG01049597.1:0-10294 GCA_900323295.1 Molva molva
AGTAGAGTCTAAACTGGTCCTCCAGTTCCCCCTCTGAAACCTCCCCAAATGTCTCCTTGTTCTCTCTGAGCAGTTGGAAGATGGCTGCCAGCTGCTCACGCTGCACCCTGGGAAGAGACAACACGCTCAGCATGTGGAGCATACATACCCAAACACACAATAGGCTTCACAATACATTATATTCATATATGTGTATAGTGAATTCTTGGCATATAGGATTCTATATTATTAACCAAAGATCTTTGTGTTAGCCATATAGAGTTCAATCATTTCCATGGGGACCATCTTGGCCTTGCTATAGGAGCAGGACAGGTAGATAATGATGCAGAATAAAGTGAACACCATTGTGCACATTCTGCATCATTGTCTAACCTTTCCTGGTATTAACATTAATCAGTTATCTAGGCTGTCCATGAAGCAAGTCAATTAATGGTTAATGGCCTTTATTTGGTACAAGCAAAAGCCCCTAGGCAAGGATTTTGAAAACACAGAACCGCATTACAGTAGTAGAAGTGGCAAGATTAACCTCAAATTTAGGAGAAAACTATGTAAATTACACGAACAATTCTAAATAGTAGTACTTTCATATTTTCTAGTTCTTTAATTAGCATAAATAACCCAATATGAGCGTATCCCACAAAAAAGCTGATTGTGCCAGTTGTCAAAAAAGGAAATTGCTTGGCAACACGGTCATCGTTTGGTGTTGCTATGTGGCCAAATACGGGAGAATCCTCAGTGGAATTAACAAAGGACTATTTCACCTTCAGACTGAGTCAGCAGCTAAAGGTTCCTTAAATCAACACCTCCACAGGAGAACAACAAGCACCTGCTCCAACGGACTAACAGATATCAGTGGAATATTGGCACCAGGCCGCAGGAGGTGGTAAGACACACAGAGGCTGTTTGCTGTGGGGCTTAGCCTACCAGTTAAGCATCAAATATATATTCCTACACTCATACGTTACCACACATCCCCCACTCTCCCTGACTGTTCAACAGGTATCCAACGGGCCTATAGAAAGGTTAGGTCTGTGGGGAACTTTACTCTGCAAAGATAAAAGCAGGGGATGCATAGAAAGAAAATGAAACCTGGATTCTACAGACGGACTCTATACTGTGGGTGCCATGTCCATTTCCCTTATTTCCACATTTTCCTCTGTATACCTCTCTAAGGTAACATCATCCGTTGATCTCTGAAATGAATGTCCATTCAGAGAAGACATTTCCAGAGAAGGCCCAGCGTGACTCCTTTAAGCAGGGAACCATGAACCCTGAACCCTGGACGCTTGGCAGGGATCTAATATTGCCTCACTCAGTCTAGCCTTAAGCCGAAGAGAGTGATGGGACAGACAAGCACAGAAGACTCTGGAGTGACGCGCCAACACTTCACCCAAGCACACATGGCGTACCCGTGTAGCCTTCCCAATGGTTAGGAGGGGGCAGACAATTCACTTTACCGAGAACTGGTTGGTACCATTGCTAAGGTGTGTTTTTACATTAAAACTAATAAAAAATGTGATGATTGCGCATACAATTCCCCAAACAGGAAACAGAAGATATGTATTTGATCCATGTTACATATAAAAAAAGTATTTTGTAGTTCAAGTTAAATTGTACGTTTATTGAAACCATGACCCATCAGTCCTCACCTCTGCTCTTCCTCCAGCTCCTGTTTGGACATCATGGTCTCTATGCGGTTGGATCGGGCCTGTCCCGGGAGATACTTCATATCTATGCAAAAATGGGGGAATTCATTCACACTGCAAATCCCTCAACCAATCTATTATCATTCATTCATCATTAGGCTACATCTTGTGTAGCCTAATGATGTTTTGTAGCCATTTTCATCAACAATATGCTTCTTCTTACCATCAAAGTCCGGGCTCTCTGAGAGTCCCTCGGTCTGGGGATAAGAGAAAGCACACTTTAGGAGCGCCTTCTCAGAGAGCCCGATGAGAGACCTCCGACCGCTCCCCGACGAGGTAGCAGCAGACGGAGAGTCCAGGTCATAGCTCCTGCTCCTAGATGGACGCACGCATCTAGATTCGTCAGGTGTGGACTGAGACGGTGTGTGTTCTGCAGTGTCACGCCGCGACTCCGATTCCTCCTGCGAGACATTACGTATGAGAGAGAGATGAGGAGTACCATGTCATAATAACGAAATATTTTCACACATTAACGCAGGTCTAAAAATAGGCTGTTTGTGGCACACAACACTGTATCAAGTGCGCGAAATAAGCAGGACTGATACATGTAGCCCATGCTTCCCATTTTCTTTCAGTTCCGTCTCAAAGTTCACCTTATTATAATACATCCATGATCACCTCTCCACAGCTTCCTCCTCTCGACATCTAACCTACACTCGAGTGTTTCAACTACAATGTCCGCATCCAAATATATCATTATTGTGTGATTATGGCGTGGTGAATATGTCATTACTGTGTACTAGACATTGGTGTCCAATATAACTTGCGAAACATAGCGAAACAAACAGGAAAGACTTACGGAAAGGACAGATTTAACGACTTCCCAGTGGTCATGTGAACTCCCACTAACTTCATTCCAGTCGTCCGCCGTTTTCTTCTTGTCTGTAATATAACCGTTCTGCCATGCACTAGATTTATCTAATCCTGCTTTAGCTACATCCTTTGGTCCAAAGTAACCCCTTGCAAAGTCAACCGAGGACGGCGAACCATTAAATATAGACGTTGCCACAACAATAGCAAGAAGAGTGAAAATAACGGCAGATAGTAAAAAAGTGAAATCCATTGTTCACAAGCGGCGCTATTTTATATGCGTAGTATGCAATTTATCCCAACTGTTCCTGTTTGGAGTGGGTCTTCCCTACCTATTTATTGTACGGCGCTTTTTCGTGTCCGCAAACTCGAAAACCCTCACTCCCTGTTTGTGATTTTTCTCATGGTCAAAAGCCACATTATCAGCATCGGTGATATACATTAAGGGCTGCACTGTAGGCTACCGCACGTCATATCCTTTCGACACGCCCCTCCAGCGCGCCTACGTCATTGCCATCCCCCTGGGATCAGGTGAACCAATGTCACGTTGTGTGCGCGCGACTCACTACTTTGCAGGTAATCGCATCAGCGGACATCGGCACAAACAGGTTGATAAGGACCTCGCAAAATCCATGAAGTAAAGCCGGGCTTACGTAGACAGAGGGGCCGGCACACGGCCAATATTGGTTTCCATTTTACTTTGTAGGGCTTGTTTAAGTAAACAACCCCCCCACCCCTCCCTAACAATGTAATTGTAAAACAATGTAAAATATTATTGAGAACCAGAGTCGGACACCAGTCAGAGAAACGATTCACTTGAATATCAAATATTTTATTGTCATTAAGCAGAAGCAATTACAAGACAATGGAGGGCTTCACAAAGTAATGCAACCCCTACTCAACAGACTGGCCTTCCAACGCTTTGCTAGAGTCCATCTAGACTCCAACAGCTACCTTTAGGGAGGGAGAAAACAGCTCCGCAGAAGGGAGGACGGGGGAGGGAAGGAGGGTGAGAAATGTGTACACATCATAGGAGGGATGGGGAGAGAGAAGTCACATGACAGGAAGTAGATGAGCGGATGGGGGCACACAATTTGCCACACCTGTGACCTTACAAACCGGCAGCGGAGGGTGGAGCCCCGGGCGGGGGGGCGCCCAGCACCGCAACACGCCAAACCAGCGCACCGCAACACGCCAAACCAGCGCACTGCCCCGCATCACCTCTACCAGCTAACCAGCATTACTCAACTGCTACACAACTGCGCCTAGTGCACAAAAGATACACAGGAGAGAGTGTTAGAGTCACAGGAAGGTATCAGAAAATAAAAAGGTTGTGCTGGAGTAGCAAAAAACAAAAAGTCCCTAGTGAGCGAGGGTCCTGTGTACAAGGGTTCCACTCGGCTCGGTACGACATTACACAATGAGACCAGCGGACATGTTACACATAGTGGGTCGGCTCCGATTGACAGGTCATTCCTTTTCTAGCTGAACTACATTGAACAAGGAAAAATGAACAAACTTGAACACCCATCTGGAAAAGGGTCTCAAACATGGATTTAAAATAAAAGCTGCAATGCAGGGGTAAAGAAAAGCGAGGGAAAAAGCAATACAAATGCAATCACTATTAATGAAGAGTAAAAAAAAAAAAGGGAGAGCTGCCTCACCAAACACTTCTTCTAAATGGCTCACCCCTAAACAGTTAGCACACAGCAAACAACAGTTTGGACATGGGGACAAAAATGAAACTCTTTTAACATTGGGGTTTAGACCAATGACCTTTTGGTCTGGAATCAAGGGGTGAACAGTGCAGTCCAGATGCTCAGTCCCGGCTCCTGGTGTTTGGCGGAACTTCAGCCACTCCGAGATCTGAAAGAGAATGGATTGGATTAATAATGATGAGAAGCACCGCCTGACTCAGGCCTACATGCTCAGCTAGTCTGACTATTTGGATTATAAAGGCTTGATCATAATTGTTGAAACCCCGTAGATAGAGTTGGACATGTGTCCCAGGTTTGGTGGGGCATTTCTAGAAACGCCAACTGCACCAAGTAACATTAGCATGTCGGGTCACCTTCCCCCAAGGCCCCCCCTTCTCAGAAACCCTACCTCTTGAAAAGGGGCCCTGGGGCCCACACACGGGCTGTTATTAGATTAACAAACCTTGGGGACTCCGCTCCCTCTGCAAGTAGCAGGAGAACCACAGCCTCAGGTACAGCTGCCCTGTACATCTGGGCCTGTGGTCCTGCGCACGCACCTCGCCAACATCACCTCACACACCAACTGACCGGCACCCACCGCCGCCATGGCGACCGGCTCCCGTTTTAGCGGCCACCGTTGCCATGGTGACCTGCTCCTTTACTGCAAATGCCTGCAGCGCCCTCGGCAGCCACCAGGCAGGTCACACGGGCCGGCCACACACTAACTGCCTCACACTGCCACACCCCCAACTCCTCTTTGCAAACCGGGCTCAGCAGCTTGGAGGAAAGAATTCCACATTTAGGTGAACGTTTTTGGTTACAGCACGCCCAGCCCTCACATTCCCACGCACACACGCGCCTGTGGACCCTGTGACCATACGTATCGGTGTAGTAGTCCCGTTCTAAAATGTACAGTTAAGTTGCATGTGCTTTACAGTGGTTAAACACAACCACTGAAGCACATGCAGAAGAACAGGAGTCTACAGTCATAGGAGACTGAGTACTTTCCAATTACGAAACAGCTTAATAGACATGACTATGTATTCTTGGATTATCTGTTTAAGTTATTAATCGGAACTCTAAGAAGCAGATGTCCTCGCGGCAACTGCAATCTGAAACATCCATTCTATGACGTTGAAACAGCCAGTGTCCCTACCGTCTGGTTCCCGGGTTCGGGTTAAGACTCTGTGCCATTGTCCTCTGGAGATTTGGGCCTGCTCTTGGACCTGGACCGTGACTTCGAACCCACGTTGGATGGCGGGGTTCGACTCCTGGACTTGGACTTGGACTTTGAGCGGGAACGTGGTCTGGAAGCAGACTTTGACTTGCTCCTCCTTTGGCTCCTGGACTTGGACCGGGATCTGGAGTAAGACCGGGACCTGGAACGGCTGTAGCGAGAGCGGCTTCGGGAGCGGCTTCTGCTCCTGGAACGGCTGCGTCTGCGGCGTCTCGGACTACCCGAGCGGCTGGTTGAGAATAAATCGACATGTTGTAAAAAGTGGAAAGCGAAACCACAACGAAAACAATTGCGACATGCATGTCTTGATAAACGCATGGACGACGCGCGCATTCTCATCCACATGTTAAACATGGATAATAAGCTGGTAACGTTAGTTTTTATACAAAAATATTTACCTCCTGCTTCTTCTACCGGATCCCCCATGTCTACGGGGCGCACCACCACCTCTTCGGCCGTAGTGGGAATCTGGTGGGCGGCCATAGCGCGCCATCTGCACCCGAAGCTCGCGTCCGTCGAGCAGGGCACCGTCCATTGCATCCATCGCGTCTTCGGCGTCCCTGTTATCGTGGAATCGCACGAAGGCAAAGCCACGGCTTTCCTTGGTATACCTGTCACGGGGGATATAAACATCGCCTACCCGACCATACTTCTCAAACACACGGCGCAAAGTCTCGGGTGAAGTCCGATAAGTCAGATTGTCTACTTTGAGGGAGGTCATTCCCTCAACGTCGGGCGGTGGCCTTCCGTAGCTCATTTTGCTCACAAATTACGATTTTAGACCAGTCGAATTGAGCTATCTGACTATGTCGTAAATTAAAAACACAATTTCGTTAAACTATGCAATAGCTTTGTTCTCGACAATAATGCAATGATGCTATATTTTGTTCCAAGCGTGTTATTGTCCGCGTTTCTTTCCCGTGAAATGGCGGCAGAATGGCTGGCTTCCACTTTATATTTTTTTATCACGTCGACGCTTTCCCTTCTTGTGGCCTCCTCGGGTTGGTGAGCCCTGAAAACATGTCGCCCTCGTCTGGCTTGGAGTAGCATAGCAGATCATTCGCTACCAAGCTGTATACTATTTATAGTCCATGGTCGCTTCTTATTCGAATGTATTCTGATACATTGTATGATGTGTGTGACTGAATTCAGAGCGTTGTACTATTGTACAATATTAAAGAGGGATTATCCAGGTCTTTATATATATATTATGCTTATTAGGCCTAGTTTACTTGTTGCCAACATTTTATAATAAAAATTGAAATTAACCAAAATGTTTGGGATTTGTTGAGTTGTTGAAATTTGATTGTAAGTAAATTTAGCGGCATTTCATATTTTACAAATCATTGGGTTGTTACACACTGCAGTGCAGTCAGTGTCGATCACACGTTTGGCGTAGGACGGTCAAGTAATAGAGGCGTCGGGAGCTACTGGATTGGACTGCGCAAAACCACGGTCCGGATTTGTCCCTGACGTCATCATGGGTAGCAATAGAAGTGGTCTTTGACAGGACATCGAACAAGACCAACACAAGCCATCGAAATCATACAGCAGTGAATTTAAACGGGAAGAATATGCTGAGTTCGTGGCGATTTTGTCACACATAGCGCAGAAACAAGGGGACTCGTTTACTTGGTCTTAAAAACCGACAGGCAAAGAAGATGCGATACCGTCACACAATAGAAACGCTTCGGTGTTAAAGGGACTCGCTCTCAGTCGTTCGTTCTCAACACAACGTCTCGATTCGCACCGTTCAACAAGGAGATAAAAGCAGCCACAGAACAAACTAATCCCCGTAACGGTCACAACACTACGCGCCCCATTCTGAGGCCTTGGACCGGATTGAAATGGCAATGGCAGCACGAACTGGATTACATTATAGAAATTAAGTCGGTCGTCTAATATCGTGAATATTGAGTGTTATGCTAAATACGTTTATTTTTAATTAAACTGGAAATGGGAGCTTTTATAAGCAGACAGAACATAGGCGTGGAAGAAGTGGACATTCCGTCCAATTCGGTGTACCGTTATCCGCCGAAATCTGGTAAGTCCATAGTCATGTTGGTTGGCTATACAGTCACTGAGGATTACTGATCAACTATTATTTCGCAAGTCTGTATATTTAAAACGGAGGGCAACATATCGTCCACAACATACGCTATCATTCAAGCCGTTAATAGGCTATCCTCATCGTCATTATCCTTACGCTATCCAACAACATATGCATACAGATACCTGTGGAGCCGGAGACTCCGCGCCATCTGGTCTAGAAAGGAGACCAATTCAATTCACAAATGAATATTCTCAGTAGAGTGATAGGTCTATATAGACCCACATGATCAGCAGCCTATCTGCATTAAGATCATAAATAGCATACAACCAGATTAATATGATTTAAATTCAAAATGGAACAACATACTGTTACATTTTGAAATGCATGTTGAATATCTGTATGGAATTGTGGAAATCCCTTGGATAAACTCTTGGTTTGATAAGAGGTATTCCTGAATCCAAGAAATTGTGAGGCCAACCACATGACTAAATATTGATCTTGAGATGGCATATAGTTTAGATGATGTTCATGCCATGCAGGACATAGGCCTACTGTACTATGGCCTATACAACGCATAGGGTCTGATGATTAGGTTAATATGTAAAAACCCACAGAGACATTGTGATTTCAGTACTTTTGAGGCTTGAAGTAGGTACTAAGAAGGGTGTGAATAGCCTGGAATTATTAAAATGTGACCTAGTCCGTGTGATACTGGGAAATGTGTACCTGGTTTAAATCCACAGAAACCTGTGTAGTGTTGTGCTAATGCCTTCAAAAGCTGTGCGGAGGGAGCAGAGAGGGGTGGTGTGGTTGTGGTTGTGGTTGTAGTTGTAGTTGCAGTTGTTGTTGTTACGGTATCTGGAACATATATATCCCAGAATTGTTGCTGCAGAAACTGAGCTGTCAGCCCCACTTCCTGTGCTGAGAACTGGTGACAAAAAAACAGCTCACCTGTCAAAAAATAATAGGATGACTCTACTGATGTATATGTATCCATTTGTCAGTCCGTCTGTCTGTCTGACTATATCTGCCTGTCTATCTATATATCTATATATATGCATTTTGCTATCAAATAACTTGTGTTATTTCCCAAAAGTGACATTGTAAAACTCAGGCGCATAAAACAACAACAACCCCGCTGCCCTCTCTCTTTCATAGTTACTGATTCATGAGTTCAGCACTATGGTATCAGCTGTGTTTGATTATACACCGGGCTCAACCTCTAGGTGATATTTAACAGTTTGGTCATCAACACGGAGAGAGAGCACTGCAACAAAACAACATCTGGCCAAACTCTCCGGCCCCAAACGGTCCAACAACAACAAGCCAATCTGCAAAGTATTCCCATAACTCAAAAAGCACAGCGTGCTTTGTACTGTAACTTTGGGTGGAGGCTCTGTTTATGGCTTAATGATGGTGTTGTAGAGAAAACATTTTTCATGCTTCCCGTTTTTTTTATTTTCACTGGGCCCTATAGTAATTAGTACAATTGATATAGTCCATTTGCGGTGTTCACAGCCACTCTCATACATTTTAAATGTAATTGGCAACAGACGGCTCGATCAAGATTCTCCTGATGTCGCAGAACAAACCAATCAGACAAAATAACACAGACATCCGTCACAAGTACAATGTGAAAAATGATTATTTAAGACAACTATATCTTCTTTTTAAGTTTAGAGTCACTGAACCTGAACCCTTTTGTGTTTTGTCTGCAGGGAGTTACTTTGCCAGTCATTTCATCATGGGAGGAGAAAAGTTTGACTCCACCCACCCGGAAGGTTACCTGTTTGGGGAGAACACCGACCTTAACTTCCTAGGAATCAGACCTGTGGCGGTAGGTACTGGTTACACTCCCCTCTCTGCTCCAGGCGATAGTCAGTGTAACACCTTGGGTAATGGGTAATGTAATAGGTAATGTTAAACAAAGTAGCCTCGAACATCAAGATGTATATAAAGAACTATTGTAGTGAGGAATTTAGGTGACCTGCTTTAAAAAAAAGCCTGACCAAAAAGTAAATGTTTAAATTTATTATATAAGCAGTTGTTGTTTTAGTGATCTCGGGGCTTGATTCATGCAAGAGGCCCTCTGACCACTCAAAGATAAGGTGTTCATTACTCAAGGCTGCGGCTGCTGCTGCGTGAACCAATGGGATTTGGAAGAATTTAATTAAGACAAAAATTCAATGGGTTCCACGGTTGAAACGAGGTCTAATTGAAATAAAACGAGGGTCCGTGGGTTCCCATCCTCTGCTCACTGGGAAGTGAAAGAGCTGGCCAGGCTCTCTGAGGGTTCAGCTCATATTGATCGCTATGGACATCAAGGTCAAGCACGCGCCAGGCTCAGATCTAATGCAACCGCGGCGCCACGGAAGAACGGAAGAAGAAGAAGACGAAGAAATCTCCCTCTTGCTCTTTGAATTTAATTTCTTTTTTAAACACAGGACTTTGTGGATGTGTATTGTCTCGAATTTTGTCATGAACAAGTCGTGATATAGCTTGAGATGTAGCTACATAACATCTATCTCTGGGGACACTCGAAGGATGAATCCTTCACTCTGCTCCCTGATCTCAGGCGACCCGGCGTCTAGACCGGGGATAGAATTAGTAGCGGCCATTTTTCGTGCAGATTATATTGAGTGTTCTTAATCGGTTTTCAGAATTGAGATGGTGAGGGTGTGGATTGGATGTGTGTGTGTGTGTGTGTGTGCCTGTGTGCAAGGAAGAAAGTGTGGTGATAGACTGTAGGAAGGCCTCTTACAGAACTGTCAACATGATATAATCACTAATG
>OOFG01049719.1:0-10883 GCA_900323295.1 Molva molva
GCTGGTGATTAGGACACGCACACACACACACACACACGCACACGCACACGCACACACACACACACACACACACTCACACACTCTCTTCTTCTGCAGCCTCAATTAGTGCGCCTGACAGGCCCGCTCGCAGCTGCACTCGCCAGCTGCCATTTTGTTTATTTATTTCTTACGCGGCGATGCGCCGAAGTGATGCACGGAAACCAAGACTTTCACATGTAGCCTCGTATCGACGTAATGTAGGGTAAAGTGGTAGAGTGGTACGTGCGGTGATTAAGACGCTGTATTTCATTGTTTGGCGTGTCTAGAAACTGAACGATTCGGGCTTGTTAGCGTCCACATTTTTCCTTCCTCTGTTGATCCATTTGCTTTCAATTCAGACTAAAGTAATTGTTTTTATCGTTTGTCTTGAAGCCCTTTGCAGACTTTTTATTTGTTTAGTTGCTATACCAATAAAGTATATTATCATTATTATTCATTTTGAGTGTTTGGGAGTATGTGCTAGTGAGTGAGCGTGCGTTTTTTGGTGAAATTCTTTGGATAAACCTATCTCCCCTCCTTGTAATCATCAGTATCCCAGCTTGTCTGCTCTCTCCTGCAAGTCATTGCCTCTGAGCCCCACGTCCAGACCAGCGGCCCTTTCCCAAACTACGCTGCGTTGACTTAAACCAACATGTCTGTGCCATGGGCAAATATCCGTACACGACCCTGACATGAACGCTTTGTGATGCTCAATGTAGATACACGACCCCATCCCCGCCCTACTTTGCCCACACGCCACGCTGACAGCTTCATCAAAACCCTGCTCTTGTTCCTTTAAATGATGTCTGTGTTGCCGTTTTAGAAATCCCCTTAGAAGATGATAGGGATCCGACTTTTCAGTCGTCGAATCCATGAGGGAAGAATAATACGGTCATACTTTATATTAAATTGAAAAGATGGTTGCCCAGACAGGAACTATATAGAAAATGGTGCCTGGGCTAGATCACTTAAATAGTAGAACATAGTGGAACTAAAACAATGAACTCCCAATTCCAAAAGTAGGTCTTTGGCAAAAACCTTGAATGTCATGTAACATCTGGTATAATTAATTAATTGTATTTCCACTCACTTGTACCACACCTGCTTTATATTACGAATGCCCCTCTTCATTTTCAGCAACCGGTGAGTCCAGTTTTGCATTTTATTAACTTTGAGTCCCCGTCTGTAAAACTCAGGTTTCTGGACAGGAAGGTCTGCCATCAGATATGAGTCATACACAGGAAAGAGACAATATGCTTTCCTGATCCCTATGAATAATTTATTCTGCCATTTTTCCAATGTTTTTCTTTCTTTCTTGACAGACTGACTTTATTATACGTCTGACCGAGGAGACCTTGTTGCTTTTGTTCTCAGGGGGATGTAAAAATGTGGAGCAATATCAGCAAAAGGCACATTTCCGTGTCTGGGGAACATCACTGGAAACCAGAACAAAGCAGCTGAGAGCTGGAGAGGACCACAGAAGCAGTTCATTTTTTAATTGCGTTTGCAATGGCTTTAAAGTTTCCAATCCCGATCTATCGAGGTGAATGTCGGGGGACTACGTTGTAAAGGCAGGAGCGTGTACGATCATTGCCAATAGACTTATCTAGAGGATTGAGTCCGTGACATAAATCAAAACGGAAATCGTCATGAACCTTACTGGAAAAGCTGAGCCAAGAAACAGGAAACGACGGTTAAAAGTGAAATTAGATTTATTGGGAGGGGGGTTTTGTTCAGCCAAAATGACAAAAACATATTGCCAACTAATGGACAATTTTCTCCTCTTACTACATTTATTTGCAGCAATTGCCTGACAGTTTTCTGTCAGATAAAACGAACAGGGCTTTGAACCGCATAACAGAGAAAAGGGTCATGTTCTGTTCTTTCATATAAAATACATTAGCTGCCTTATATCGGCTCTCAACGACTGTGTGTTAACAAATCCATCCACGCGTTCCCGCCGCGGAGTACGTTCGCCCATACCGCCGGTTTGAATCCTGCCCATTTTGTCTGGGAATATTGGGGCCCTTCATCGCGCTGCACAGGAGGCGATAAAAAAGGGAAAACGTCATTTTGATTGATTATAGTACAAGCAACACTGGCAAGTGCGTATGAATAGACATCAAAACGCCAGTGTTGAGAGTGTCTCCAGCCGCCTTGCCAAACTCCATTCTGATGATTTACATAATTCTCCTTTGTTATGCTCTTGCGATGATACAAATTGTCTTTGCCTTTCCTCCCCGCAAACAACGGGAGTATCATTCAAACACTTTTAAGGCCAATCCACGTCACAACTAATCCTCCTCTTCCATCCTCCTCTCCTTCCCTCCTCCCTCCTTCTCTTCTTGCTCTCCCTTTTTCCTTTTTTCTTCTCCGCAGTGGACGGCTGCACCGATTGGTCGGTGGACTACCTGAAGTACAAAGTCCTGTTGGGGGAGCCGGTTCGGATCAAGTGCGCCCTGTTCTATGGCTACATCCGGGCCAACTACACCCACGCGCAGAGCGCCGGCCTCAGCCTCATGTGGTACAAGAGCTCGGGCCACGGCGACTTCGAGGAACCAATCAGCTTTGATGGAACGCGCACCAGCAAGGAGGAGGACGCCATATGGTTCCGGCCGGCCGAGCTGGAAGACGTCGGACACTACTCCTGCGTTCTCAGGTAAATGCGGGGGTTTTGATAAACGGCGGCGAGGACGCCGGAGAGCTTTGCGGTGAGCTGTCCAGTAAACGGGGCTGGGTTGTGTGGTTTCGACTTTGAGTCGGAAGGTGAGATGCGAAAGACTGTTCAAAGTGTGAAAAGCAGTTGCGTTTTCTTCCTATACCTTGTGTGTGTTTAGGTTTTGTATTTGGGGATTTGTGTTCCTCGCTCGTGGCTACTATTCATTAAGCAGTCCGGTTGGTAAATGGACTGCATTTATACACTGCTTTTCTGACCTGGGGCCTCTCAAAGCCCTGTGCAACTATTGCCTCACATTCACCCGTTTATACCCACGTTCATACGTTCATTCCCCGACAGGAGGGTCAGCCATGCGAGGACACCGACCGCCGGTGGGAGCAGGGACACCTCGACACTTTAGCTAGGAGGTGCGGGGGCTCGAACCGGCAACCTTCCGGTTGCCAGACCACCTGCTCTACCTCCTGCGCAGCGGAGGCTCTTAACCCATTCAACATGTTTTAAATCACAGAGGCACCATCCGATATCTATAGCTCACAAATCAGTGATCACCGGCGACCCGATATGCACATCGGGTGACCCCAAGCGGGGTCCCGACCCCTAGGTTGGCAAACGCTTCCACCCCCCCGTCTACATAAAATAATCAGCATTTTGATGAAATCTCTCCTTCTGAAAAAGCAGAGCCCCCTCGTTCTTTCTCCGTCACCTAAACGCACCACCAGGTCTCATTGCTTCTGCTAACTTGCTAAATTATTTCTTTATTCTTCTCTGGGGAGCGGTGGAGCCATTAGGGTGTAATTGTTAGCGCCATCACTCTGTTCAACCCCTCATGACGTTTGCAGACCCGGAACCAAGCGGCGAGGTCTTCAGAAAAAACGACAGAGTTTGGGTTGGAAACGAGGAGAAAAAAAAGGGAAAATTAGTAATTCTTCGACTCCTTTTTTTTCTTCTTCTTTAGCTTCTGCGGCGGCAGAGGTAGCGCCGTGAGGGTTGATTTATGATGGTATTAATGGGAAGAAATCTAGGCAGATGGTTTTGTTAATATGGAGGTTGTAAGGGCCCATTAAGTAGGCAGAGTTTCCATGGCGACTGAAAGCATTCTTTTTCTCGACTCAGCAAACACATGCGACTCAACCCCGAGACGATTGATCGCGGAACCATTGTTCACTTAAATTAATAATCATCCTACCCTTTGGTGATGAGTTGCAACCAAGAATACACTCAACTGATTTACATTGGCCCACTGCATCATGCTGTTGGAGATGGAAGGACTATATGTCCATTGTTTATCATAATAACTACTACTATAAAGGTTGTTTTATAATGAATGAATATTCATTATGATTACAGAGCAGGTAAGGGGCTAGGGAGGGCACCTCGCTCAAGGATACCTACAGCTTGGCTGCAGACATTGGGGTTCGAACCCAGAACCTTCAGATGGGACTACCGTTAGACTACCCCGCCCCCTGATCCAGATCATAGAGGGAATCGCACCCTAGCGGTGCTGATTAGAGCCAACTGAAACATTTCATGTTTAACAAGCATTTTAACAAGCGTAGCTTCTAAAACCATAACGCGTCTGAAAGCATAATGTTTCAAATATACAGCGTGTAACCCATGGGAGAAATTATAATGCTTTTCTAACCCAAATAAGTATTGCTTTATTATTGTTCACCCTTTGTATCCTAATTCAATTGGTAACATCCCAGAGTTTTTATTGTGGATTTTATGGTTAGCTTGTTGCTATAACAGCGCGTGGCTAGGAGCTCCCAGCGGTACTTATCCGCTAAGGCAGTCGGACCCGCGGCAACGTACTGCGAGATGAAAGATTCTTTACAACTGAAATTGTGTGTTGACACATAAAAAAAAACTGACGAGTCGCGTTGTGAGCAGATTATGGTGCGGTACTGCGTACGCATAATTCCTCAGTAATAACCTGGATTAAGGCCATTTATTTTTGCATGGCTGCGTCACTGGCTTCTCCCGTCCTGCAGCATATGGACACTTTGGAAGAGGCATGCGGGAATTACCATGAAGCTCATGTACATGTGCAGTCGTCGTGTGTGTGTGTGTGTGTGTGTGTGTGTGTGTGTGTGTACGCATGTCTTAACAATCTTTGTTTATGTGGGATTGGGCACGTGTATTTGTGTGTGTGTGAGAGAGAGAGAGAGATTGTGTGTTTGCATGAATGGGTGTTTGTATGCACGTGTGTGAGTGTCTCCGTGTGTGTATGCTCATGTATGTGTGTGAGTATGTTTTGCCTCTGTGTGAATGTGTGCATTTATGGGTGTGCGTGCAGTCATTATTGCACGCGCGTGTGCATGAGAAACAGGTGCGTGTGTGTGCACAAGTGTGCGCGCGTGTGTGTGAATGCACATCTGTTTGTGCGCGTGTGTGTGCTTCTGTACAAATGTGTGTACGTGAGTATGTTTGTGTGTGTGTGTGTGCGTGCGTGTGCGTCAAAGCGTGTAAAACGACGACACGCCGCTGAAGTTCAGCTCTCTGCAGCTCAGACACAATACTCCTGTCAATTCACGGTGATTTACGAGCCGCGTGCCAGAGAAGTTAGCCGTCGCCGTGAGACACGGACACAGAAGAAGCCCAATCGTCTTAAGAGTCAAACGGCTGACCGAGCAAAATAGTTCCACAGAAAGAGTTGGAACGAGTGCACCCTCAAAGACTACCAAAGGAAAGTTTAATTTCAGATGGTTCATCAAATTCCGAGCGCGATGGAACGTGTGCGGTAGATGATTAATGCATTCCAAGTGTTGGATTAATGCACAGATCTATTCAATTAATGTATAGTACATATCTATGTATTGTTATCGAAAGCATACCCTGTTTATCTTTATCTGGAATATGTCTTATATATATTTATCTTATCTTAAATATATCAGGTGACACAGTAACAACAAAAAGGGTACATTAATTAACATTAGTTGATTCAGTAATAAGCATTATTATATAGCATTAGCATATAATAATGCTTATTACTGTGGTTGGTGGGTTAGAGTTAACCCTATAACATAATGTATATATAATACCTTAGCTAACATGAAGACCATTACCTTCGTTAACATGAACGCCATTTGTAAACATGAACAGCATTAGTAAATAGACCATTTGTTAACCGTTAATTAACGGTTAGTTAATGCTTATTACTATATCAACTAATGATAATTAATGTACCCTTATGGTAAAGTGTTACCACATATTATTGACCTAGTGCAGTTACCAATGACAGTGGAAAACCATTAACCAAGAAACGTCTAAGTTTCACACTTTTCTTATCGTTCTCAAATGATTACATTGGATCCATCGTCTGTGTTTACCCTCGGACAGTCAATACGGTGCTCTCACTGGGCAAACAGAAAGAAATCAAACTAGGACTGCAAGCAGTCACACAAGGTATTCACAGTCACCCACGCACCGCCTATCCCAGCAGCCGCCCTTCTCAAGCGAATCACAGGTGTAGTCATTACTCCTAGAGGCAAGTATGTCTCCGGCAGGGGAGGGTCTTTGTTATTCACTCACACGCGCACACACACGCAAAAAATCACGCACACAAACACACACGCACGCAAGCACGCACGCACACACTCACACGCACGCACGCACGCACACACTCACACACTCACACACACGCACGCACGCACGCACTTGCACACACAAACACACTGGGGGGATGGAGAGAGAGAGAGACATATATATGTACTCATTGGGGGAAGGATATATGGCATACATACATGAATGTCCTCTGCCAGTGAATCCTCTTGACCTTCACCTCTGGACACTGGTGCCCCACATACGCCACAGACACACTAGATAGAACGAGTCATGCTAGAGTGCTATATATAGACCCTCAATCACAACCCCCCTCAGGCCTGCTCAGAGACCCTCTAACACAGGTCCTAAGCAGGAGGAGCAGAGCATATGGATCGGAGGATGATTAGAAGATGTTGCTTTTGCTCTTTTTTGTTGGTGATGTTTTTAGATGTTGTTTTTGCTCAATACACGGGCACTGCCATTACACCAGTTACACAAGAACCTTAGAGTCAATAGAGATCACTATTTTAATCACATGTTCACATGGCTCCTATCAACTGGAATACCACCCTCATAAGGGACACGTCGATTAATACGGATATTAATGTCTACTTTTTCTTCTTTGTGGACCTGAAGAAAACATGGTTGAAAGGAAGTGCCTCTAGCATGAAGTCCTGCTGAGGAAGCCAAGCAGACTGACGTGTCAGACCTGCCGTGACGTGTGTTGGACTGCAGCGAGGCGAGGTGGAATAGCCACACGATGCTGTTTGTATTGTAATGTGAGTGGTAATATTTGTTATTAGAACCACACAATCACATCCTCTGCCATGTGAATAACATGCACAGAACAATAGCATTGTGGTTCGAGGCTGTGTATTATTTGTTCTCGAAATGAACTGCAAATGTATAAATATGTGGAAGACATATGGGATACGTAAATAAAAGGTGTGATAAATGGATAGGACGGATTATGGATTTAATATATATATATGGATGGATGGCTACGGTGCATAATCCTTCATGTCGTTCCCACAGCCGTGAGTGTTCCCACCCCGCGCGTCCTGACTGCAGGAGCGCAGATGTTGGCACCGTTGGTTGTGTGCTGACGGTGAAGCGCCCGCGGTCCTCAGCCTCATCAATACGTCTGCTCCTGTCCAAACACGGCCCATTGTGTTCATCAGCCCAGCTAATACTCCAAAACAGGGCTTTGAGTGTTAGTACCAATGTGCTGACCCTTGCTGTGCCATTCATTCTATGCTCGGCGTCTGCATTGCAAAAAGCCAATACCATTTTCTCCCATAGCATCTGTCAGGGCTATATGGCCATTGCTCCAAGTTGATTTGGCTGCCTATTGTCAATTATCGACATCACACGCAGGGAATGTATATGAAGCAGTGCAACCTCACCTCGGCTGGCGATGGGCCTGGATGGGTATCGACGGGGTGTGTGGCCTGCAGGCCCAGTAGGGTGTTTTTGGCTCGATATCAGATTTGGTTTCTGGTGGTGATGGTAAAATCTGCCGTAATGTGAGAGATGTTTATTCATGAAGCTGCTTTTTCCCTTGTGTCCGCCTTGCTTGTGGATCCCAGCCCACTCACTGATCCCCAACCACACACACACACACACACACGCACACGCACACGCACACGCACACACACATGGACTTGCATATTGGCATGCTGAAAAAGTTTCATCTGGCATTGAAATGCTGAGAGAATTCTCTTTCAACAACATTCACGTACGGCCAACATCCAAACATTAGAGGGATCTGCTTGAATTTCGAATTGTTTTTCGATATGCTACTTTTGATTCAGATCCCACCATCTTCATTAGATGCATCTCAAAGCTTCCTTTTCCTCGTCTATCGTATTCAGTAGTCATGCTGTTAATATTATGTATCCGCAGTACTGAGACTGCACTTGTATGATTCTCCAAAGACTCTTCAATTAAATATTTACCTTTATGTTAATCTGCATTTGCTATAATATGTTTACCATTAGCATGCATAAGGTATAGTAACGTATGTTTGTAATGGTACATCTATATGTTGGGGCCTCTCTGTATTTATGTGCTTCCTCCCAGAGAGCCAGAGTATGGAGGAGTGTGGCGAGAGAACAAAGAGGATCCTGGAGTCTCCCAGTGTTCCCCAGGCCAACCACCAGCTTCTGGCCCAAGTCACCAGGCACCTGGCCAGGGTCGCTCTCGCCCAGCCTGGGCAACACAGCCAAGCGAGCCCCAGGCTGCTGGGACAGGCCTTCTCAGGATTACTTTTCAAGCCTACTCTCTTCAGGTATTGCTTGGACACAGCAGCCCATTTATACATCAGTGGGATGGATGCACTTCTTCAAGCTCCAATTGAAGGAACGTTAAAATAAACATAATACATATATAACCTTTATTTCTCTAATTATAATGTATAGATTATTACTACGCAGCCCGGGAGGTGACATGGCAGTCATTTTTTTATAAAGCTGTTTGTACGGAGCCACCTTACCTTTTCTGAAGTGGAGCTCCGGCCATGGCGCTGCCTGATCAATGAAATAGTGCTTTAGTAAAGCGTGCGATTTACTTAAAGCGCGTGTGCGAGTTATAAAAAGCATGCGCGCTTTATAAAAAATGACTGCCACCTCCCGGGCTCCGGATATTACTATTACTTAAAATGTAGACATTTTAGGACAACCTAAAAACAACAACTATACTTTAAAGCAGAGGTCTTCAACGTTTTTCAGGCCAAGGACCTCTTGGCTGATAGTGATACGGTGGAGGGGCCCCCTGTTACATATCGTACACAATTGTGTTGCTTATTAAACCGGGCCAATAATAATGTCTAGTCGGCCTATAGTGCCATGTATAAAAGCGGCACAATGGCTCAGCATTGTATACATACATCATTACAAAGTACATCTTTTGAAGAAAAAAAGGTTTGGGATCAAATAATTTCGGGGACCCCCTGCAGTAACTCTGCGGACCCCCTAGGGGTCACGGACCCCCTTCTGAAGATCTCTGCTTTAAAGGAATTGCAATAAGCCCGCTACATGATATTATGTAGCTATGCTTATTGTGCCATTGAGGTTCATATTCTTAGGGGTTACAATATTGTTTTTCTAACAGCTGCTGGTGGTCCCGTGTGTGTCAGTGTAGGACTGCAGTGTAGCACCGCTGGAGGCTAAGTGCTTTAGCTAAAAAGTGCTTTAGCTACAACAGATTATCTGCGTTGATCGAAGTGGTTATATTGTCTGAAAATCCCAAGCTCACATTCACTGCAATACAAATGTAAAATAATAGACAGAAATCAATGAGCTTTGAACCGTGATTTCTTTCATGTATGTCCAAGCAGCATCACATTGGCTGGCTCTGGAGCGTGACATTTATGCTCCAATTATCCACTTCAATTAAATATTTGTCATTTTGTTCATCCTAATTTGTGTAGAATTTGTAATCCTCAAATGATTCAAAATTGAAACCATCCTTAAACTAAACAATCATATGTAATCATTTTAGTGAATGCTTATGTGAGACTGGTATAATCAATAGAGAGTGTTTTATATGTCAGATCTGTCTGTAATATTAGAGTGCATAATGTATGGTATCAGTTTATAATCATTGTTTATCGTAGCTATTTGCACATCACATATACCATAACTTGCTCTCACTATGACATTCTGTCCTCGTTGAAACAGTGTTTCAACCAAACTCCTGCTCATTCTATTTTTATGGCAATGTCTTCATCCAAGCAAGCCTCCCTTTCTGCCTTAGCAAGAGGGGAAAACAAGGCTAATGTTTGGCTCAACGGTAATATCAACATCCTGTCATTTCAAGACTCAGATGTTAAAATACCAAGGAAAGCATGAGGAGCCAGTTCTCAGACACTGAGCTACGTCTTTTTCCTGCTTTTTAAATTCCCCTCCAAAAAAACAAGCTGGCCAAGAATGTGTCTGTTGCAAGGGAATGATATTAGTCAGCGAGACAGAGGCCAGAGGAGATGTTAGTGTGACCCAACCAAGCAGGTCATCCCCAGATATGTACCCATAGGGTTTTAATGAGTCCGGGTCTGCATATTGCAGACGGATTGCAGTTGTGATATATAGTTACTGATCGTGTCTCGTAAACAGTCTTGACTGAACATCTAGTTTTCCCTCCCTCTCCCATTTCTCATGTTCTGCTGGTTTATGTTGCGCTTGTTGTGTTTGTGCCACAAAGCATGAAATAACCATTTGAACATTTGTGTGTGTGTGTGTGTGTGTGTGTGTGTGTGCGTGTGCGTGTGTGTGTGTTTGTGATGTGCAGTGCCGACATGAATCCTGAACACCATGTCAGGATCCTTGAGTCTCTGATCACAGCTGGAGGTCTCATGGAGATGCTGGCTGCTCCAGGTAAGGAGACACACATGATGTATTCTGCTGCATTTCTCTCTCTCTCTCTCTCTCTCTCTCTCTCTCTCTCTCTCTCGCTCTCTCTCTCTCTCTCTCTCCCTCTCTCCCTCTCCCTCCTCCTCTCCCTCTCTCTCTCCCTCTCTCTCTCTCTCTCTCTCCCTCTCACGCCCTCTCACGCTCTCTCACTCTCTCTCTCTCGTGTTCTGTCTCTCTCTCTATAGCTCTCCTGGCAGCTTTACAGCCTGATAATACAGAGAAACAAGCTGCCTGTA
>OOFG01049816.1:10757-22848 GCA_900323295.1 Molva molva
CTAATTTTAATTAACACACACACACACACACACACACACACACACACACACACACACACACACACACACACACACACACACACACACACACACACACACACACACACACAAATCAATTTTGCCAAAGTATGCAGCATTGCAACGTTTGTATTTTTGGGAATGTGGTCTAAAATCAGAGGGTACTAGCATTAATCCTCCTGGACAAATGACACCCTTGGTTTACTGCTAATGCCAGGGCCCTATAGTTAAAGGGTCGAACTGGGGCCGGGGAACAGGCTACAGCTGAGAACAACACCTGGAATCCCTCAACGGCACCAAGAAGCTCTGAACGAAAACAAATGTCAACACGCCCCTCTGCTGCTGCCGCCTCTCCGGGAGAACGACGGTGTTTACCCTGGCGGGATTAAGTATTGGCTACCACCAGCTCCTCTGCTGCTGCACCTTGGCTGGCTCTGAAACCACCACTCTCAACCTTTTGAGTGATATTTCGGACATTTCTGCATCCTTAATTCATTTTCTTTTTTTAAAACTGAAATTTTACATTGTCCAATTAAATTAGGATTTTGTGAACCGTTATTAAAGTTAAATAAATATAATATTGTAGGCTTAACCTGTCTTAACAGTGATAGTAGCCTGTACATGACCCAAAGGGGTCTGGTAAGCAACTTCACTGAGCCTCATCTGGCAGTATAAAGTGCTCTTTTAACTTGCTGTTTTTCAGTTTTTTAAGGCCTCAGACAAGGCAAATATGTTTTAACTATGTAATGTAGGGCTATTTATACATCTTATAAGCAAAAAAAAAAGTCATAAGAATTAGTCTTAGTCCAAATAAGAACAGGTTGCTTGACTATGGTCCCAGGGTCCTCTGTTCCCCAGATTTGTATGGCACATGATGGGAACATGACAAAGGGTCCTATGTTCCCAAGATCCTATGTTCCCCTGCACTTTCCAATCTACATAATGGGTCAAAACGTAGTTTTTTGCATAGGAAAGTTCCTAATTGAGTGATATTTTCATACAATCATACAAATTGGGATTCATGTCGATAAATATGACTGGACAGGAGGTTGAGCGACCATTCTCAATGTGACAACCATTTCGTTTCACTTTTGTGACGGAGCCTTTATTAAAAAAATGTATTTCAATTCCAACCCTGGTAAAGAAGTTATATTTTTCACCTGGTTGTCCACGTTAATACAGCCTGCATGAAACACCACGGTAAAGTACGGGCAAAGTATCTAAAATGCGCTTTTTGTTGTTCATCTTCGGACCATTGTAGTTTCACCATGGCAGACCCATGTCCATAACATCCGCCGTTGCATAATGACGTAGCCTAATGTAAGTGCAGTCAGATTCTCTTAGCACCACGGTTGTCTTATTCCTTATGAAACCTTATAAGTCCTTATGAATTCTCCTTCACATCTTTCCTTGACCTCATGACGTTTTCCATCGAGGTCGAGGAAAAGAGGTTAGGAAAGGACATATGACGTATTTTTTTTTACTATTCGACCGCAGCCCTGGTCTATTCTGGGAACTCGTCACTTCACTTGAGGGAACTTATATGTTGTAACATCAACAATAAATATCAGATATTAGTTTCATTCCCATATGACAACAGGGTTAGGGGGTTCTGGTTGTCTCATAATCACTGCATATTCCATTTTTTATGTTCCCATGGCGAGAAATCTGAAATTTTGTCAGTCTCGTAAAATTTTCGCCTCGTAAATCCAGAATGCACTTCGACTCTGCAGGCATCTGTACAACAGCTCTTTGAAGAGGACACAGCCTGGTGGTCACTGTTAACCCGGCCGTTTGGTCTGTTCTGGTAGTGGGTAGCCCAGATATGGCCGATGCATCTAGGTTTCGACATGCGGTGTCCCGGATCAGCTTTCTTTAGCATAAACTGACTAGCCTCAGCAATAGCTGCATACCGAAATGTTCACTAAAGCATTATCTGTGAAGAGTTTATTGTTCAGTTTGGGACTCTGACTTTTTCTATTAAAGCCAAGGGTTCAGGATCGAAATCCAACACTGAATAACTGCAATCGAGTGTTCTAGAAGGCACCACTGGCTAAGCTAAGGTTAGCATTGGCAGGCTCGTGCTTCCAGCCAAATCACAAGCTTTCCATTTCCGAGGGCCATTGTCGCAAAGGGACGGTTGAAATTTGGTTTATTGTATATGTTTAGCTTTCACAATTAATTATAAAACCGGTTATACTTATCGTTATAATACATTTTATTAATTTAATCAATTTAAAATGTACAATTTACAGAATGTTGCCTCCTTATTGAGAGGGGGTAGCGAAAGTCATTCTGGGTAACGTAGGAAAATAGCACACTGGAGCAGATTGCGGGAAGCCTGACACGACAGCCAGTGACAAATTGCAAATAACAATAAACACAATATTACACATATTGGAAAAATATATGAGATGCATTGCACATCACCCATTGACGTTTTATAATGTCAAAGAGTTGTATGGCTGTATTACTACTTTAATGCTTCCTTAGGTGACTAACAAACTTTTTTAATCCAACTCTCACATTTTACATGTCTTCTAACTGATATTAAAACATCACATCATGATTTAAGTATCTAATTGAATCCAGTTTGTCTTTTTTTTCTGCATTTATCTATACTTGACTTTTAAAATCATTGCTGTGACTGACATCTCACTGCCGAAATGTCCAAATACCAATGCAGTGATATTGTTACAATAGAAGTGTAATTTTTTTTCACCTACAAAATCTAATAAAATGATTTAATTAAAAAACAGGATACTATTTATGAATTATTTAAACTTGAAACGGGTCCAATTTTACCCGAACACAATAGAAGTTTAAAGAATGTGTGTTATCAGAACATTGACCTGAGGAACATAGGACCCTGGGAACATAGGACCATGGGAACTTAAGACCCTGGGAACACAGCCGCACAACCGAGTATGGAACAATGAGACGGCATGATGTTATCCACCTTTCCAACATTGTGTGTAAGGTGACGAGATTTTTAGATTTTAGATTTGATTTACATTTGATAAAAAGCTAATGGTAGATTAGGCACAATGGTTTACTATGATGTGTTCTTAAGCTTTGGTTTACCAACCAAAAACATGCTAAAGCAGGCTGCTCGAATCATTCCATATTGTATTGATAGCCTATTGTTTATGATCGGTCATGCCTGCTTTATGGTATTATGTCGACCGAAAGACCCCTGCATAGCGGGGTCACATCACAGCCTATCATATAGACACGAGATTAATTCGAAATTAATATTCATCAGCAAGCGAGAACCTTTGCCATTCCAAAAGGAGGTCACAGAACGGCAATTGCGTTGCGGTAGACCTCATGACCCTCGAGATCTCAGCCTACAAGGCGTAGTTAGGTATATGTCAATCAAGCTTGCAACTGACACTCCCACACATTCCTGGTCACAGTCGACGGCTTTTTGACCAAACACTAATATTGATGAAAGTGTATCTCAACTCAAATAGTCAAAACGTTTATTCGTGCTTAATGAGACACTAAACTTCAAATCATGAGCATTTTTGCTCTAGTTGGCACTAGCAGAGGCTTCTTAAACTTAATATCACGTAGACCGACCTAACAGAGTAGGACTACAGCCTATAGTTTATTTTCTTCTAGGCCTACTTTTGGAAATGGGAAGTTTGTAAGTATAACATTCTAACCGCATGACCCATTTAGCAGTGTGACTTTTAAGCATGGCTCGGTGTATGTATCGCAAAAACCGCCGGAAAATATCACTTTTGTTTTTGTACTTACCCTAGAAATAGTTAACGGTGTGCTGAAATCCCGTCCTCCCACAAGGCGAAATCCCCAAGGTGAGGGTCCCTTCAGTGTCACAGTCTGGGGCATATTCGATTCGCGATGTAGTTTGTAAAGGCACACACGTCCTAGGCAGCAAGGTCCGAATATGTAGAAAAATTATGTTTGGTTTTGTGAAATAACCTTGTCGGCTTTCCCAGCTTCTAGGCAACACTATTTAATTTGCAAAAAGTTTAAATAATGAACCGCCTCTTACGTGAGATGAGGGGTTGTGTGTGCAAAGCCGACAACCCTGCCTGTCTTGCTCACTCTCAGCGAGTGTGGGAGGGACCCGGGGAGCTCGTTAGACGCTCTGTGTAAGGGCAATGGTCCCTCACTGAACATAACGGGAAAGGCTCAGCGGAACTTTCTCAGAAATCACCTTATTAGCATGCACACCACACACTCAGTAGGCTTACAATGCAACATACGAGATTTTGTTTGGACTAGTAGACTCGTTGACCTATTCAGCTGATAAAGTTGTACTGTCTGTCGGTACGTGAACATTAGTAGGGTTAACACAGCCACAAGGGCAGTTATTGCAGAAATATACTCAATAACAACTATTAAACAAGAACAAGAGTACGCACTAGCGGAGTTTCTCGGCGGAAAATATTTATTGATTATTTTCTCGGTTCTGAACAGCACACCATAATGGCGTCACATGTGTGTTACGCTTATTGGCTAAAGGAGTTTGTCTGTCAAAGTAAGTCCTCCCGCCCACTGAAATCGATGTGGGCGGCCAGAGGTCCAGACTGATCGTGTAGCGAAACAAAATGTGAGGTCACTTGATCAGGATGGTCTCCAGGCTTAATTGGTGGGGCATATGTTGTGAACTGCCACTGAAACATCACTGTTGAAGCAGACACTAGAGATGCATCACTGAAAGAAAAAAAAAATATGACTATTGGATCTGTCACGTCATGTGACATTTAATTGTTTAATTTATTTGAGTGCATTAAGTGTTAAAACATACAGCTTGCTGTATGAAATTATCTGTATTGACAAAACAATTTATATCATATCTGACAAGGTCCATGTCCAATTATGATTTGATGAAGCTACTGAAACTCGAAATCCACGTAATGCAAATGTTCATTTTATTTTCAAAGGAACACAGACAAAAAATGTGGAAAAAAATCCTCACTGGTGTTTCAAATCCCTCATTACATATATGAAGAGTCACTCCTACAGCCATCAAATAAACACATCAAAGGACTGCTCTGGGTGACATAAGACAAGATGAACTGTTAGTAGTTAGAGACATATGGGCAGACATTTCAGATATGTCTTCAGAACCCACTACAAATCTATGCGTGGGCCCAAACCATATAACGCTTAATGACGTATAGGACCTTCTCTGCACACATATGTAGTGGTGGGTTTTAGTCTGTTTAACTGTACAGGATTTTCTAAAGGTTGCCTTCAGTTCAGCTAAAGTAAACCTATAGATGTTCCTCATGTACCATTAGCGGGCCCCTAAATAGCACTGAGGGTTAGGGTTAGCATTAGCGCTTGTAGCAGTAGTGACTACAGCAGTAGCGGTGTCCACAGTACTACATCACTGGTTCAGGCACCTTTGTGGAACACTTTGGTGAGAACACAGAGTGACTTATGGGAGAGGAGGCGCCCCTGGCACCGCTGGCTTGGTTAAAAGCCTTGTTTTCTCACCTTACAGTACAAACATGCACGTTAGAGTGTGCCCACACATTAGCGAAGTCATGCACAATTCTTACATTAATTGGCAGTGCAAAATGCCTTTCCACACACAAGCTTGCTGTCTGGAGGTCAAGTGTACATCTACATACACACAGACACACACACAGATAATACACGCATGCAAACACACAACCACACACACAAGGAGTCTGTGTTTAGATAGAGATAAGTGGCAGGCAGCCAATCAAAGTTAACAAGGTTTGGCTCTCAGTAAATATATTGCCGTTAAATACCATCCATGAGGTAATTGGCTATGGACAAAAAGCCTTTGTGTGTGTGTGTTACATATGGCTGCCATTTAAATTGTTGTTAATTTCATCTTCTTTCTTCTTCTATACATTTATTAAGTCCCTACCGCTGCAAAATGTCCTATACTTGCCATGGAATGTCAAACAGAAAAAAAAGAAAATAGAAAACAAAGGAGCCTATCAAAAGATACTTAACTGTTAGATACACAAATGTGCACAAACACACACACACACACGCAAGAAATAACCTTGGGTCTGGCTATTATTATTTTTTTGGTCTTTGCCTTTGCAGAGGGCTTTTTACCTTCTGCCCTGTGGTCCAGAGTAATTAACCTGAGCACAGCTGCCGCAGTGTACCAAGCCTAAGCCCTTTTCCAGTGATCTCAACCACTATAAAACCATGAACAGCCCCACACTAAGCAACGTAGGTCATGTGCAACAAATGTGTTCCTAATTGCGTAAACAGGAATTTAATTATCATTATAGAATTTCATAATGATATTAGCATTAAGTATGTGATTTTGATTATCATAATGATGAATCCCACAGATGATTTAAGTTATCATAGCCTAAAACTGTTTTCTTTATACAAACATTTATTCAAATTTGTGCAATATTGTCCGTCTGCGATTGCCTTTGTGATGTGTATGATGTGTTTAAGTTCTCCCCCTCCGTTAAAGTACAAGTGCTGAAGTTCTACCATTTGAAGGAAATTTCATATGTGTCTAAGGAGTTATTCAATTTAATAAGATTCCCCCTTCTAAGTTTACAAAAATATTTTTCCAGTGTCCCTATTGATTAGACTAATGTTCCTGCATCCATTGTTTGGAATCAAACTAGGTAGGTACAGTGGGTTTCTCTGGTTGGCTTCCGGGCTAACTTGTCTCCAATACGTGCAATTTGAAATTGCTTATCCCCTCTTTAAAAGATACCCATTTTGTGTTTATGATACGCAACTTCTGATTTATTGCCCCAAACACATCACACACGCTTTGATTTAGCATTTTAATGAAACTATTTAATAAAATATATATTTTTTAATGGATTAGTTGACAAATTTTTGGGGTTTCCTGTGAGACTACTGTAGATATCATTTCAGGATTGGCGTAGGTTTAGGGCGAGACGGTATGGACACGTCCCTACCAATGCCATGGAATGATCGAAATGTCCCTATCAATAATTTTAATCAATCTGTGAAACGACTTTTGTCATTTACTTCATTTCATATGCTCCACAAAGGGTTAACTCTGAAAAATGTCTTACGTCATTTCATCGACTCCTCCACAAAGGGTTAACTCTCAACTCAGCCAACAAAAAGAACTTGGGGGTAAATATTTGATCACAAACGTGCATTAGCGCTAAGCAGCCCTTTCATCAGAGCGGAGAAGGTGATTAGGAAAGCAATATCTTAAACATTAGCATCATATTGTCAACACATTACCTTAAAGAATAGAGCACAGCTCTATTCTATGAATTCTATGACCACAATGACTTAGTGTAACAGGGTACCCACCTGCTAGCTAAATTAACATATGCTTTAAATTGTCATCCATCTTGTTAACTAGGTTAGACACAGTTAAGAATGCCTCCCAAGATAATAGAAATGGACATAAGGACTTATTTTTGTGGAAGTGTAAGTAGACTAATGCCACATGCATTGTTAACACAGTCTCAGAAAATATATACAAAATGAATTACAAAGCCGTTAATGTCATAGCTACATTGGACACATTAAGATAGTAGGCTAATGTAATTTTAGTGATACTCAGCAAACTAGCAGAGCTAGCCTATATATTTTCTCTTTACGATCAACTTATCTTTTAATTAGGAGAAGGAAGTTATGCAACCTGCTAGGTGCTAGCAGGAGAGAGGCAGGTGAGGTTTGACAATGGTTTAGTTGGTATAACAGTGTAATAGACTCGGTAGAGTAGGTTAATACCTTTACATGCACTGTAAACACAATTGATAATGAGTCTCATTGAAAATCTAAAAACATTTTTTACAAAGGAATGATCTTCATATAGATGCTATTATTAAAATACATTTGTACGTTATAATGATGTTATTGTTTGGGACACAGAGACAGTGGGTGGGAAATGTCTTTTAAATGTAATATTACTTAGCAAACTACGTTAGCAAAGATGGCCAATATATTTTCTCTTTATGCATCAACTTAGGAAGTTATCCAGCAGGTCTAGCAGCTAGCAGGACAGAGGCAGGAGAGCAGGTGGAGGAACAGGGCCACAGGTGATATCTTACAATGCTTGAGCAGTTATAACAGTGTAGCAGACTAAGTATTGAGCTCTTACACTGTAAGGTGCTTTGGATGCTAGAGCCCACTAAATGGCATTATACAGAGTAGCTACATTGTTTATGTTTTTATTTTTTTCTAAGGAGATTGGTACAGGTCCACATGCTAGGAAGGATGTAGTTGACAACAGTGACAGTAGCAGCGACAGTGAGATTGTCAATGCAGGTAGGTTAATAGAACACCGCCACACAACTTGATCATTCAAAATGATGATTAAAAATATATTTAATTGTAGAGCATTTTAACTACGTTAGAACTTAAGAATGTCACAATGACTTAAAAATATGACAAATAGAATATTCTTCTGACCTGGCCTCTATTGTTATGCTTTTTAATAATGTATGATTGGGTAATTTTGAAAGTTGGTTCTCATGTATTTATGCCTTACTGCTCCATTTTATTAAAATGAAATGTAATGTAATAGACTCTAGCGTATATTTAAGAATTTTAATCATATAAATTAGGGTTATTTTTTGTTAATTTGCTTAATTAGATTAATTTATGAATTGGGTACTATTCACTTGTTGGGTGTGTCTGATCTGATAGTGTATCATACTCACACATGAACTATTTTGTGAATTAAGAGTGATCAAAATGAAAAATTTAAATATTTGAAATTAATTGTTATTTTCATTTCAATATTTGCAGGGCACATGGGACAATTTCTGAAGGAAAAAACCCTGAGGGAGGCCACCTCCACACTGAAGCTCCTCCATGTCGCTTTTCAGGACAGCAGTCTGCACAAGGACGCTTCCAAGATTGACATTGGATTTGCAGCCGAAACCACCCTAAACAAACTCAAGTCTTCCAAAAAGATTTCAGAGAGACAGGTGCTGGAGATCAAGATGGACTTTAAGAAACTCTTGATCACACTGACTGAGAAGCTGCTGAAAAAGGGGTCCGGTGCATCACCATTGGTGAGAAGCATGCAGTGCCTTGACCCAAGACGCATTGCCATGTCCAAGGAGCTGTGCGTGCCTCAAATGAAAAGAATGTTGCACAAACTTGTTGAGGCCAAACATGCAGGCAGGAGTCGATGTGCGATGACATCCTCCGAGAGTTCAGTGAGTTTTGTGACTGAGCTGCTCTTCAGGCCAACTTCAGGGAGTTTGGCCCCAAGTCAGACCGAGTGGACACCATCCTATACGAGACAATGGGGTCGAAAATCCTAATTTTCGACCCCAGTGTGGGATGTGGTAATGCTTGTCCTGTCTCATGGACAGGCAAGTGTTGAGCGAGGTTTCTCAATCAACAAGGAAATGATCGTAGAGCATCAGAAGGAGAAGTCCCTGGTTGGCTCTGAGGCTGATCGTCGACCATGTCAGGACTGTTGGGGGCTTAAACAATGTAGAGATTGTCGAAGAGCTGTTGCTTTCGGCTGCAAGAGCCAGGCAGAGGTACCATGGGTACCTGGATGAAGAGAAAGAAGGAGAGGCAAGGCATTAACCTGCAGAGAAAGGCCATCATAGCTGAGCTGGATGACTTGAAAAAGAAGAGGGCAATAATAGAGGCTGATATTAGCTCACTTCAGAAATCAGCAGATGAATACTGCAATAGAGAAGAAGGCATCTCTGCTGGAGATTGAAAAGCAGATAGATGCAAAACTTGCAAAAATGAATCGCTAAGCTGGCAAGTGACGTTCAGTTAAGGTCCCGTGGACAGTAAGACACAAGAAAGAAAATCTCTTTTTTTTTTACAACTTGGTCAGGTTCTCACCAGCTATTCTCTCTCACGTCCTCTCAAGGGGATGGAAATGTATGTGTGGGTGTCAGTCCAACACAAGAAAGCACTTGTGTTGGACTGACAAAATAGTTTTCGTTGGTTTATGGTAGTTAGTTGCCAACTCAACATCATAAATGTTCAATTGTTTTTGTTTTATAATAATTTGACTCAACTGCTGTGTGGAGACGTTTGTGCTTTAAGTAAAGAACCGTTTATGCTTGAATGATATGAACAACAACTTTGTTTGACCTATACTTCGTTAAGTGATAAACAATGTGTGGAACAGCTGGACTGCTTAGATCATAAAGTATAATACAACTATAACACAATATATTATAATACAACATTTGGCATCAAGAACAGCTGCAAAACCATTTATCATGCGACTTTCACATAAACTGCTTGGTTATCCGCAATCACAGCCGTCATCGTCTCTTCTTTAGTACTGTAATTCCAATTTTGTTCATGTATCATGTTCTAAGGCTAATATGGCTGCCATCACTCACGTTTGTTGCAGCCTCGATGGCAGCCTGCAAGAGTAAGCCACTTTCGTATTTCAATAGGGCAACGTTGCGATGTCGGTCTACTTCTCTGCATGCTGCACAGCTTGGCACCCAACATATTGCACCAAACAAAACGTCTCAAAGAACTATATTTGGTCAACACTGCCAAGCTGTGGATACTATTTTCTGTCTGCTAACAGCACTGGACTTGAATGGCATTGACCCAGCTGACCCGTGTCTGTCAGTCTCCCCCACCGTCTGTCACTTATTTATTGCTGAAAGAACTTCTGAAGCACCAGGCAAAGCTATGTGCTGTGAGGTATGTGGCGCCACCCTGTTCCCTTTTTTAAAAAGGGCTGTAGCGACAAAGACATTTATTTTCTGATGTTTTATTGGAATAACGCTTCAAAAAGCAAAAATGCAATATCACGTAAGTGCTTTGTGGAGGAAGTCAGTGGCTTTCGGATCCACTTCTGGTCCGAGTCTGACTCGATTACAGCAGAGCTTCAGTGTAAAGCGGGTCGCACACTAGACGAGCCACGGAGCGCCGCGTCGGGCAGTGTCGATTTTAGGTCTTGTTCTGTGTTTAATATAATGAGTGGTAATGGCACTGCGATGCGCGCCAAGGATTTGAGCAGTACTGGAAGTTATAGCGTGGCTGTATGGCGGCGCCGGTGTTCGAGCTCTCATTGGAAACATGACCCACATAAGTTGCAATGCAGACACACTGCCTGAATGTATGGGGGTACTTCAAATGATCATACAACTAAAAAGGTGGTTTGTACATTGTGCAAAGTTTCAATTCAATTGCACGGCAGCACTAGCACTATTCAAGAGCATGCGAAGAAATGCACTATTGAAGATGACGGACTTCCAGATAAGAAAAAGTATATTACCGCAGTAGTCTGTTATTATCAGTAGGTAAAGCTTTTTGACATAGGAGGAGGAGCGCAAATAGTTGGTTCGTTAGGAAAGAGGTGTCAAAGTGCTGGCAGTGGAAAAAAAGGACCACATATGCAATAAAAACATTTTACAATTCTACTCATCATCCGAGACTGAGAGGTTTCACTGGGTACCGTAATTATGGCGCAGAACAATACATACATGCCCCGAACCATGACTATCAAACCGAACGGTTCAGATATTTTCTCAACTGTTCCATCCCTAATCTGTACTGTAAAACTCTCTATAGAGCTTAGCAGCAATAAATGCACAGTAGAGGTAGTACTGTATGCAGTAGCGAACCGTGACTCTTAAACCTTGGCCCTCTGACCCCCATTCCCCGTCGTGAAAAAAGCAAACCACCAGCTTAGCTTACTGTGTCCTCTCTATAGTACTGCAAAAGTTACATATGACAATTCCAGCTCTGAAACAAAAATGAATACGCTAGTCCAGCCTTAGCAATGCAACGAGCAAATAGCACGGAGAGAGTGAGAGTTATCACCAAAACTAAAAACAGCTATCTCTTTAGCAAAATACAAATCCTCCTGACAAATAATCACATCATCACACAAGCTGTGTGTGCACTTCAGTAGAATATGACAACCCCGGGGTGCAAAACGCATGACAGCAGACAAATCAAACAATCCCAACAGTAAAGCTTTTGCTCCTTGGTTGATTGCGTCATCCATGGGTATCGCGTATAGTTGATGAAGTTGAAATGCCTTTCAAAAGCTTTGGTTTTCTGAACCAATTCTAGCTCTGGTGTGGGTCTTCCTGTTATTAACTCCAACTTTTTATTAAAAGTTAACCTAGAAAACGGC